>JAVJIF010006619.1:0-130000 GCA_038442645.1 Agave tequilana | reverse complement strand
AAAGGATCTCGTGATCTTATTATCGTCATGGTCTCAATTCCGAAGAGGAACATGTTGGCTTGGGGGGCGTGAAAAGATCATGACAGTTTTCTGTTGTTCTGGTGAAAACAATGTTTATTCATGATATATGCTTAATGCTAACAAGTGACTATATTCTTGCTTTCTTATCCTTTCTCTCCAATCGGTCGGTCTCTCTTTCCTCTCGTATCCACATGTTGGCTTGGGGACGTGAAAAGATCATAACAAATGATCCGTTTTGAAAATCAAGCAGTCTTTACTTTTTCCATTTAGTGTTTTGTCTCATCGGCAAAATTATAACGAAGTCTCAAAAAGATTCTTTCTTATCTTTTTTGTAAACTCTTATCATTTTGATGAAAATAATCACTTTGGCGCAACTGTGATTGGTACGTTTAAGGTCACAATTTAAAATTCTGTCAAGGACATATGGTTTTTCAGGCCGGCGCTGGCTAAATGACAAACACCTAACAAATCCTAGCAAACTATTCAACTGCGACCTGATGGTGTTCCTCAAGACTCTGAGACCATTTCTTCCTCAGAGAAAAATCATCTGAGAGGGTTGGACGAGAAGACAGACACACAACACTAGACAAGAGTTTGGAAGATGAGATTGGAAGACGAAGAAGAAGAAGTGGATGCAGGAGAAGATAGGAGATGGCGGCTCGAACACGCTGGAGAAGAAGATGTGATGCTGCTACGAGTCTTGAGCGATGTTGTTTTGTTGTTCCTTTTATCTTTTTCTGGTATCGTGACGGAGACGAAACGCAGTTTGATGCCAATTTCTAACTACTCGCGAATCCTAAAGCAAGTTTACATCCAACGCTCCACAGCGCGTTGGAGCCAACCCAAACTCCTTTCACACTACTACAATGTCCTCTCTCTCTCTCTGTCATTCCAGAAGGGTTCGAGGCTGAATCCTTCCCACTCAAATACAACCCTACGACATCGGAATGCAAGATTCATTCCGTTGAAGTTGATCTACATTATTTTAAGTATGTAAGAAACAAAAAATCATGTTTTTTGAATACTTTTTGCCTATACATCAAGTAGGCGCAAAATGGACAGCCAAGGTTTCGACCTCGAATTCTTCCAGAATAACACAAGTATGTGTGTGTGTGTGTGTATATATATATATATATATATATATATATATATATATATATATATATATATATATATATGATCCATTCTGCTGAAGTTGACCTATATTATTTCAAGTATCTATAACCAAAAATCAAGTGTTTTGAATACTTTTTGCCCATGCATCAAGTAGGGAAAAAATAGACAACCTAATAGTAAGTTGGTTAGTTTAATAGTGTAGAACAGTTGGCACCTAACAAAAATTGGTTTGTAGGGGTTTTTAAATGTTTAGATCATAATCAAATGGTCGGATCGGGAATTTGTATGTCCAAAGACATAGTTCTAACCAACTCACTATTTTCGTCTGTCTATTTTTGTGCCGCTTGATGGATGAGTAAAAAATATTCAAAACACTTGATTTTTAGTTTACAAATACTTGAAATATTTAGATCAACTTCAACAGAGTAGATCTTGTATTCAAATGTCGGAGGGTTGTATTTGAGTTGAAAGGATTCTGGCTCAAATCCTTTTGGAAGGACACAAGTCTCTCTCTCTCTCTATATATATATATTAATGATTCGATGAGAAAGCTAGCTTACGTGAGAAGATGAGAAAGTAGCATAGGAACCGTCGGATTATTTTCTAGGTGGTTGAGATTAAATTTGTAGGAAATAAACCTAGACCTCAAAAACTAAATTAATCAACTCAAAAATAAGTTAACCAACTTAAAAAGAAATTTTAACCACCCAAAAGATAATCCTAGGGCTCCTGTGCTCTCTTCTCATCTTCTCATCTAAGCAATCTTGCTCACCAAATTGCTACTATTCACACACACACACGCACACATACCGCTGACTCAACTCGCCCCGTGGATACCCAAGAGATTAGTCTGGAGGCTGAATAACCACTACGCAGATTTATCTATAATAGAGTTGGGTTTTCTGGGATACCCTAATATATATATATATATATATATATATATATATATATATATATATATATATATATATATATATATATATATATATATATATATATATATATATATATAGGGTAAAGTGTACCTAGTAGGTCTCCTTAGATTACAATCTAAGGAGGAGGCTTAAAACCCCAACATTTCAAATTTTTTTTTACCATCCGACCGCACATTATCATCTTCATGTTCTAAGATGTACATATATAAAAAATCAAATGATTTGAATTTCGTTTTCTTATTGATCTAATCGTTCCATTTTGTTCTACTTTTAAAAACCGTTAATATTTGAACCCAAAGAAAATAGAGTAAATGAACCCAAAATCACTTGATTTTTTATATGTATACATCTTAAAATATGAAGTTGATAATGTGCGGTCGGATCGTGAAATTGTTTTTGGGATGTTGGAGTATTAAGCCTTCTCCTTAGATTGTAATCTAAGGAGACCTACTAGGAGCACTTTACCCATATATATATATATATATATATATATATATATATATATATATATATATATATATATATATATATATATATATATATATATATATATATAGGTTACTGTACCTCAGCCTGCGGCTAAGAGAACTCTCTCAGCCGGCGGGACGTGGCAACATTAGATCCACAAATCTGTCATAAATTTTGGCGGGCAAAAACCTTAACAATCCCGCCTAATTTAATGTCAGTCACCTCAACATTGTATTTTCCGAAATACCCTCACTCACAACTTTTTACCTAATGTAAAAATATTTCCTTTTATTTTTACCATGGTCGCAGTATTTTTTGAAAAAGCGATGTATATGTATGCGACCTTGCTAATATTTTTTTAAGCCAAATTTTTTTTTCATACACTATTTGTCGAACTCGTTCGCAGTAGTTAAAATTATAGTTGCAGATCTGTTCGACTTAGATCGTAGAGTTTTAATTTTTTTTGGTCTTTTATTTTATACGAATGCGACGTTGGTCGCAGTATATGAAAGGTCTTTTTTTTATTACATACTGCGACATGGGTCGCAGTTGTCTCAATATGCGTTGTAGTGTCCTGCGACCATGGTCGCAATGTATTTAACGTCATTTTTTTAATTCCCGGGTCGCAGTTGATTATGTTTGCACTGTAGTCTTATGCGACCTTTGTCGCAGTGTCGACCCGGGTCGCAGTTGTTTATGTTTGCACTGTATACTTATGCGACCATGGTCGCAGTGACGACCCTGGTCGCAGTTGTTTATGTTTGTACTGTATACTTATGCGACCTTGGTCGCATTATTGACCCTGGTCGCAGTTGTTTATGTTTGCACTGTAGATGATTGCGACCTTGGTCGCAGTGTAGACCATGGTCGCAGATGTCTATGTTTGCACTGTAGACTTATGCGACCTTGGTCGCAATGTCGTTCATTGTTTACATTTGCACTGTAAATAATTTATAAATAATAACCTAAATCCTATAAAGAGCGGCAAAAAAAGGGGAAAAATAATAATAAATAATAACCTAAATCTGACAACGAGCGGTCCAAAAATTGCCTTGTGGGCAAATAATAATAAATAATAACGAAAGTTACCGAAAGAGTAGCTTTTCATAAGGGGTATTTAGTAATTTAACTTCTTCCTATAAGCGGGCCGCAAGTTAGTGGGGTGACAAAATTGAGCCACGTCACCGCAGGTTGAGAGAGTTCTCTCAGCCGCAGGCTGATATACATTTTTCTCATATATATATATATATATATATATTATATATATATATATATATATATAATATATATATATATATATATATATATATATATATTGTAGTGATCCAGTGAGAAAGCTAGCTTACGTGAGAAGACGAGAAAGGAACATAGGAATTGTTGGATTAGTTTCTGGATGGTTAAGATTAGACTTGGAGGATATAAAACTAAAACCCGAAATCTAAATTATCCACCCAAAACTAACCTTATCTAACCCAAAAACTAACCTTAACAACCTAAAAATTAATCGTACAGCTCTTGTGCTTCGTTCTCATCTTCTCACCTATCTCAACGGATCGCAACATATATTATATATGTGCGCGCGCGCGCGCGCGTGTGTATATAGAAAATCGAAAAATAGGAATCAGTTGACACAGGAGGCAACTCCGTCGTATGTCACACTCAAAACTCAAGTTTTCTATTGAATTTTCAAGATCCGACCACACATTATCATCTTCATGTTCAAAGGTATACACATATATAAAATCACATGATTTGAATTTTGTTTGCTATATTTTTTTGGGTACAAACATTAACGGTTTTTTAACAGTAGAATAAATGGAACAATTAGATTAATGAGTACACGGACTCCAAATCACTTGATATTTTAAATGTATACATTTTAAAACATGAAGATGATAATGTGCGATCGGATCGTGAAAAAAGTTCAAGATATATAATTTTGGAGTGCGACATAACACGAAATTGCCTCCCATGCAGGTTATTTACATAGTCCTCATATATATATATTTCCATATCCATTATTATTATTTATCTTGATTTTATATATTTATATATAAAATCTCTGTAGCAAATTGCTCAAAAGAGATCCTATAGAGATCAGACTAGAGTTGGAGCATGGAGAGGGTGAAGAGACCAAAACAAGGCAACAAGGCCAAGAAGCAGCAGCCCTTGAAGGTGGTGTACATCACAAACCCTATGAGATTCAAGACAAGTACATCAGAGTTCAGGGCACTTGTGCAGGAGCTCACCGGCAAGGACTCAGACATCGCCGACAACTTGGCCAAGTACTCATCCACAGATTATTCCGGATCATCGTCGACAACTGATCATCACCATCATCATCATCAAGTCAGCATCATCAATTCTGCAGATTCTGGCCAAGCTAGTTTGGACGGCGCCGGAGCAATTGGCGGCCCCATGGAGTTGTTCGATGCGGCGTTTCAGAATTTTCCGTAGTTCTCACCTCGTTCAGCGACCTAGATTGAGTCCAAATCACGACTCAGGTATTTCTATAGATCTCTTTTGATTTGCAATTAGGGAAACTTCCTTTTGTGGATCTCTTGTCATGGATACGTGGATAGTGTTGCTAGAATATGATTGGGATAATGTAAGTAGCTAGATTAAACTTTTTCCGAATCTATCCCTTTAACACTCTCGGCTAAAAGGCTAGAGAGAAAATTTCTCTAAATATATCGGCCCTTTGCATAAACCTGTAACATTTTCCGTCACAAGAATATCTTTCTTCTTCTTCTCTTTTTTTTTTCTCATTTGTTTACAAATGTTTCAAGATCTAGTGGAAAATATTTTCTGCTAGCTCTCTTGTGTATTTTGATTTATTTTACATCATTAATGGACATTAATTGGATAAATGCATCATGTAATGGTTGATTTACAGTACTGCAGCAGTACCTGGAAACAGAGACCAAAAAAATTGACTTTAATTTTCTGTAGCTTTATTAGTAGAAATTCGTCCCTTGTTTTTCCTTACAATCTAAATTTCCGATTTATTGTCAACTAGGACCATAATTAGCAAAGAGCCCAAGTCATAAATATCTGATCTCACTACCGATATGCCCCGTCTCAAATCTAATCTGTAACCACAACTCATCAAAATTTCTTTAACGTACATCGTCCATCTCCGTTTATGTCTTTCAGTTAAACACGTAAAAGGGGAAAAAAACAAAAAACAAGAACAAAAAATGTAAATAATTGTACTTCTTCTGTTCTGCCTCATACGTATCTCGTGCCACACTGGCTACATTTGATAACCACAGTTAATGAGATTTAGATGCAAATTACCCTCGGTGTAACTCTTGCTAAACAATTTAAACACCCAAAGTTAGCAAAGTGTGACAAATATGGACTTGTCCCAAATCACTCTGGATTACCTGACAAACCAACTTATTTTTAGAGTTACTAGGCGTGTTTGTTTCGCCGCAAAACGCAAGTCGTAAAACTTCTTTTCCATTTTCCGTTATTTGCTTCGCTGAAAAACAAGTTGCAAAATGCAACTCTTCTTTCCCACTTGCAGTTTCTACAGTTAAATTTGTGGTCATATAAATCTCACTTTTACACTCATATTTTCCCACTTACCGTTGCTATAGTTAATTTTGTGGTCATGTAACTCTTACTTGTAGTACACTTACAGTTCAAAATAGTTACTCGATAATCAATATATAATTTAATATTATTAAATATTTAATATTTTAAATAGTGTTCAATTTCTTATTTAATTATTTAATTATTTTATATTTTAATCTTTAATTTTTATTATTGTTTTTAATATAGTTTTAATATTTAATATTTTACTATTTTAATTTAATATTTTTATTTAATACTTTATTATTTTGTTAATACTTATTCCATTTTTTTATTATTTTATTTAGAGTTAATATTTTATTAATATAACAATATTATACTTTGATTTAAAAATACTATATATTTAATTATTTATTTTTAATATAAAAATTACTTTATTAATATCATAATATATCTTATTATTATATTAACATTTTATTATGTTAATATTGTAATAATAATTCAGTATAATAATACTATAATGATAATTTATTATTAAATTATAATTATATTTTACTTTGTTAATTTTATATTTCTATAATATTATAATAATATTATAATAAAATTTATATTATAATAATTTTCAAGTATTTTTAATATTATAATATTATAACTATATTTTATTATTTTTGTAAGATTTTTAATATTTATATTTTATTAGTATTCTTAAAATTTTATTAATGTTATTTAGATTTTCTTAAATTTTATATTAGTTATTTAGTTAATATTTTAGTAATATTTTATTATTTATACTAATATTTTATTAATATTATTGTTATAAATAAAATATTAAGATTATTAATTTTTTATCTCAAATTTATTAATACAATTTAATTTGCAATAGTAGATTTAATTTAATAGTATTTATAATATTTAAATCACTGCTACAGTTAATTTTGTGGTCAACTTTTCCACTTACACTTTTACATTACCAGCCAAATACCGTAAAACACAATATACTTTATCATTTACACTTTCACTTTATCAATCAAACACCGTAAAACACAATATACTTTTCCATTTACACTTTACTTTATCAACCAAACACCGTAAAATACAATATATTTTCTCTGCTACAGTTCACTTTTTCCATTCTCATTTTACGACTTACGACTTGCGACGTTTTGCAACGAAACAAACAGGCCCTAATTCTTGCAAAGAGGTAAAAATACTCTAACTCGTTTCTCATCTCTATAAAAATTCCTAACTCTTACTGATTTTCTCTCTATCCAAACTGTCAACAAAGACATAATCCCTTGTATATAGAAAATCCCTTATCTAAATTCTAATGCCTATTGCAGCCAATAACTTGAGTTTTGTCCCAAGGGGGGGAAAATTCTGATTGTCATGAAAATCATGAAATACAATTAAGACGATTTTTTTTTTTTTTTTTTTGGGGTGGGCGGGGGTGGGGGGGGGGTGGGGGGGGGGGGGTGGGGGGGTGGGGGTGGGATCCATGGATGATCAATAGAAAGAGAAGAAAAAGAAAGATGCATGCATTTTTTACTACATCTCTTTTCTTAATTCCATGTTCTTTCTGAGAATTCTTCCTGCTAGAATATTACTTATTTGAGGAAGTATGTAATTCAATAAATTATTTAAGAAAATTAATTTCAAAAATCTTAGAATAGAAAAAGATATTATGGAATGTACCATCACTGGAGAAATTATATGGAATCAAATAAAATTCATCTTTATATAATTATATTTATTAAGAAAAGTAACATGGAATTGCAAAATACTGTTTTCTCAAATGGCTAGCTTCCATGCATGCTAAGAGGAGGAGGTTATGTATAAATTTCATTGCATGTTACATGTGATCATCATATTAAGCATATATTTATAATTAATGGAAATTTGTCAGTAATATACGTGACATGTACATTTTTATAGTATGCATGGATAGAGAATATTTAGTAATAAATCAACAATTGTGCTAGAGATATTTAATAAAAGATTATTTTTAGAAGGTGCAACTTTATCTAACGAATATTGACTCTTCTTCGTGATGTACATGTTAAATTAGTTGAAGGAACTGATAAATGTGTATATTATTGATGAGCGCAATGCTTGAATATATAGACGTTACAATTATATGATAAGAAAATATCTACTCCTAATACAATTAGTATTATATAATATTAATCTTACATTAGTCTCTAACACCCTTTTGCAAACTCACGGTGGATGGAAAATTGTGAGTTTGAATAAAAGAAAGAACATAAAAATAAAAAAAAAAGAATCTGAAACTTGATATCGATCTCACATGACGCTCTTCGAAGACTGATGAACAAAAGTTGTAAAATCTTGAACAACCCTTCGCAAACTTATAATGGATAAAATATCAAGAGTCTAAATTAGTGTGGATAACAAGAAAGAGATGATGGATAATTGAGAGCATTTTCTGAAGGAGGAGAAGGAGAGATGGATCATAATCGATAATGAAGCGCTTTCTGAAGTTTGATCATAAGTTTCATTCGCATAGCAAGGCGGACTAGAGCTTATTGTAAATATCTTTAAAATAGTCAGGACAGTCAAAAACCCATGATGTCTCTTTTACTTATAACAAGGTGAATAATAAACCTGTAGTTCTCTTTAGAATAGTCAGGTAAAAAAACCCATGGTGTGCATTTCGCTTAAGTGAGGCGGACATTGACATAGTATGAAATCTGTCAGTGAAAAAGAAAGTGTTAGAGAAGAATATGTAGAATCCTAGAGGGGGTAGGGTGAATAGGATTTTAAAATAATTACGATCTAATTTAGAAATTTTCCAAGAACAGATAATTCTAGTAGAATGCCAGTCAAACAGGTAGGATGGTGAAATGAAGTAAAAGTGAACTGGCACAATACAACAGTAGCTACAGTCACACTAACATGTACATCAAGAATCAATAAAAAAATCATGCGTGAAAAGATACATGCAAATGAAAATATGCTCAAATCAATCATTACCATCAGAAATATTCAATATATATCAAAATAGACTATATATCAGTATATAATATAAATATAAGCAAATATATTCAATTTTTAGCAAATGAAGGTGTATATCAGTCTAATATTAAAATTTTTGTTCTTGAAAATATAATTCAGCAATAACAAGCTCAAGTTTTCAAATAAAATCTCAATTTTGTTTATGATAACATATAAATATTATATATGAACATACACAAGCATGTATCAATCTTTATGAGTGCATAACTAACAAAATAGATTAGTGTGTATTAATGCACAATCTAATAGAACAAAAGCAAATGTAGCTAGTATAAAAACTAAAAAAATCTAATAAGCTAGCTAACAAGAGAAATGTTCTCTCCCATCATATATATAAGCATGTATGCACATAACAAAAAAATATATATAGTCAAGTCAATGTAAGTACTATGCATATTCAGGTATGTATTAAAAAATTATAACTAAGAAAAACCATAGTCGATATATAAAAATGAATAAATACAAGAGAAACTCATCATATCTATGATTATGCATGATACATCAGGATGCATAAATATGCTCAATATACTCTAATTATATTAATTATTAAATCATAGCAAATAAATTTAGAGAGCATTAAACTTATATGAATATAAAGCATTACTAATAATCTCAATATGCACAATAGCTTTCAAGAGTTTTGTCAGCAAAAATCATGTGAATAGAATAAAGATAGCCTCGAAGAGTGTGATATCACATGAAAATGAGAATCTAGTAAGATATGCTCACTAAATTCACAAAATAAGCATTAAATATCCACATGAATTATGTGTAACCACTAAAATATAATTACATAAAATGAAGCACAAAGCACATGATCTATATTCTCTAGTAGAAGTAACTTCAACCAAACACATTAATATGATAAATAAGATATAATATATGAGTATGAATAGACTCCTTAAAAGGCACATAAGATAAATCACAAAACTCAGTAAATTATGCTAGTCAAAAGATATAAAAAAAAGTAAAAGACTCATTTTTAAATAAATAACTATTAAAAATCAATCTCAAGAATAACAAACATTTATTACAAAGTGCACGCCTAAACAAGATATATGTATGTGTAACATAAAAATCTCTGTTGCTTATTGGTTGATCCACATTTTCAGTCAAAGCTTACAAGATAGATAAAATTATGTATTTGTTGGATAAAATAGCTAAAATAAGTTAGGATAGAGAAAATAGTCAGCAGACTTGTGCTATAATGAAAAGATATGGTAGAATACTAGGTAACTTTGCTGGCAGAATGACTTATTTGGAAAAACTTGCAAGAATCATTAAACTATTTTATGCATTGTTAAAAATACTTAAAGAAATCAATATAAAATCATAGAAAATATTTATTCGAAAACACAAATACCCAATTCTGCATAATATTACAATATTGATCTACCAACAATAGTTTTGTAAGAATATCGACAAATATTATGTGTCAACAAAATCAAATTTAATATGCCCACACTCAACATGATATTTCAAGAAGTGGTGTCTCGCATCAATGTGTTTAGTGCGTGACTGTAAAATTGAGTTTTTGAATAAATTAATCGCCTAGGATTATTACATAATATACTAGTAAAGTCGAATTGGACTCTACAGTCTTTCAAAGTTTGCCTCATCTATAAAATTTATGCATAATGCAATTTGGCAGCAATATATTCCACCCCGTTATAGATAGTGCAATACAATTTTATTTCTTACTAAATCAAGATATAAGAAAATGACCATGAAATTGACATGTTACACTTGTACTCTTCCGATCAATTTTACTTTCGACAAAGTCCGCATCATTATATCTTAATATATCAAAACTAGTATTTTTAGGATAAATTAAACCATACTCCAATGTGCCTATAACATGTCTAAAATTTTCTTTTACGGCATGCAAGTGTGATTTTTAGGTGAAGCTGAAAAAGTACACACAAGTAAACACTAAATATGATGTACGATTTATTAGTGGTTAAATATAAGAGACGACATATCATGCCTCTATAAAGTTTTAAATCAACATCTTTATCATTAGCATCCTTATCAAGTTTTATTGATATACTCATTGGAGTGACAATCTCCTTTGAATTCTCCATCTTAAACTCCTTCACAAGCTCTCTTGCATTCTATTCTTGATTAATAAAGATTCCATCATTTTCTTGTTTGATTTGCAATCTAATAAGAAAATTGAGTTCTTCCATTAGACTCATTTCAAATTCTTGTTGCATACTTTTGGAGAAATCTTCACATAAAAACTCATTTGTGGCACAAAAAATGGTATCATCAAAATAAATTTGCATCAATAATAAATCATCACCATCAGGTTTAATAAACAAGGTAATATCAATTAACCTTTAGAAAAGCCATTTTCAATCAAAAAAATCTAAAGTCTTTTATACCAAGCATGTGGTGCTTGTTTCAAAGCATATAAAGCCTTTTCAATTTGTAAACATGATTTACAAAGTTCTAGAAATTGAGAGATTCTTCAACGGAAACTTTCTCATTTAGGAAACTATTTAAAAATGTACTTTTACATTCATTTGAAATAAGCGAAAATATTTAAAACTTGTAGAGATTAGAAACATATGAATGGCTTCTAATCTAGAAAAGTGCAAAAATTTCATCAAAATCAATACCCTCCTTTTGATTAAATCCTTGGGCAATCAATCTAGCTTTGTTTCACATAAGTTATAATGCCATTTTCATCTAGCTTATTGCAGAAAACCAATTTAATACCAATAATAGAATAATTTTTGGGATTCGGTTCATGTGTGTGAGCCATGCACACATACAATCAGAGAACCAATCACGCATTGACACGTGGATTGGAACTCTTATAATCTTTTATAATATATGTGTGAGGCCCATACACATAATATATTATAAGAGGACCAATTCACGTGTCAATCATGATTAGTTCTCTTATTGTATGTGTGTATGGCTCACACACATGAACCGAACCCTAATTTTTGGGTCTTGGAACAAGTTTTTAAAAATTATTTCTGTCAAAGTTACTAAGCTCATCATGCATAGCTAAAAACAAATATTCATTATTCAAAGCTTCATCAATATGTTTTGGTTCAATATAAGAAAGAAAAATCAAATGATTGCATTCACTATGAAATTGGGATCGAGTTTTTAACCTTTTTGATACATCACTTATTATGAGATCCGTGGGATAATCCTTAACGGTTTTTTATGACATTGAAAGCTCCTGATGTGATGTTTGTTGAGTTTTAATGCTTTCTTGGGATTCAATTTTTGCTCATCTGAGATCTAATTTTATTCACTTTTAAATTTTTTGTGGCAGATTCACTTCTACTAGGAAGAGTTTGATCTGCATCATCTAAAATTCTTCGAAATTGAGAGTTAGACTCATTAAAGCTCACATGTGCAAATTCTTCCATTGTCAAAGTATGTTTATTGAAAAATATATAAGCTTTGCTAGAAGAAAAATATCAAAGAAAAATAACATCATCTGATTTTGAATCAAATTTTCCCAAATGGTCTTTAGTGTTAAGAATCAAACATTTGCAGCCAAAAACTCTAAAGTAAAAATTATTTATGACTTACATAATCAAAAGGAGTCTTTTCAAAAAGGACGAATAAAGATGCGATTTAAAACATAACATGTGGTGTTAACTGCCTAGGCCTTAAAATATTTTTGATAAAATAAAAGAATTTAAAATGATGCCTGTCATTTCTTGTATAGTCCTATTTTTCCTCTAAACAACACCATTACTTTAAAATTAGATCAACATTTACATGTCCAAGTCTCCTTTGCCATAGCCATGATTCTTCATCTAAAGTGGCTAAACACTTAAGATCTTAATTAGTCAACTAAATTCAACTCTTACAAGAAGAAATTTGGGTTAGGATGAACATGTTGAAATGGAACAGCAAAAGTTCATGAATACTCTTCTTGAGAATGTTATCATGTAGATATGTTTATATGATATCAAAGGCAAGAACTTCATACTATTTGTAAACTGCCAGAAAAGAAGAATCTAGAAGGTTGGATAAACTAATTTAAGAACTAATGCACGAATGCCTCATCCAAGAGGAGAAGATGTTGATATCAAAGAATAATGAGAAGTTAAGAAGTGAGATTCTTTTATTATCAAAGAAACTTAATATCAGTAAGGAGTGTGGAACAATTGATGAAATTTAAGATGGAGAAAATTACAAACTGTTCTGGGTGAAATTAAAACTGTGAATGCTGAATTCTGTTTCAAATGTTCAGGAAGAAAGGCAATGTCTGAAAGTACACCTAGAGGAGGGGTGAATAGGTGTAAGGCTAATCTAATGACAAATAATGTGGAATTAAAAACTAATTGTAACACACTTAGTGTAACCAAAGAGTATAGCCGAATTCCTGGTGAAGGACTCTGAACTATCTCCTCTGAATTCCTCTAAATAAGAGTTGAGGTGCTATATGAAGCTCTCTTGATTGAACACAAGTGAGGCACACAAACAAATCCAAGCATATAAATGATACGGGCAATACAAAATGATGCAAGACACAATATAAGAGAGAGAGAGAGAGTTAGAGATAGTGGATCAAACGCAAATACGAAGATATGTTTCGAGGTTCGAGCACCCAGCTCTACGTCCCCACCTTCACACAGAAGGATTTCCACTATATCGTCCACACAGGACATCCCACACAGGGAACCTCACTGAGAATTTGGGCAGATACAATTTGGGAGTACACAACTCCTCTCAACCAAAATAACCTCTCACTATAGGCTAGGCACAAAGTCAACACAAGATCAACCTCTCACTAGAGGGATACCAACAAACTCAATCACCTCTACATTTTGAGGGATAACCACAATCCAATGTACATGAGGGATAACCACAATCCAATGTACAACCTCCTCTACACTTAGAGGCAAGGCACAAAGCCACAAGCAAATGGATGAATACAATTCTTGGTGGTTTTAACAAACCACAAACCAATTTTCTCACTAAACATGATCCTAATAGATAGGATAGATATGATTGCTTAAGTGTGAGAATATAAAGAGTTTGGAAAACAAAACCACAAAGAAAATTACTTGGGAAAACAACTAGAATAAGATTGAAATGAAGATCAAAATCAATATCCCAAATATCCTATTTTTCTTTATTTTTCCAACCCTTTAAAACAAATAAAGATGAAATCTTTTTGGCTCTAAAACTCTTTTAAAACTTGTATTTTTAACACTAGAAAGAATGAGAATTTTGCTCTTGAAAAACTTGTTTAAAACAGCCAAGAAATGGGGTATTTATAGCCCCAAACAAAATCTGCCCGTTGGCAGCTGGAGAGGGAAGAATTGCCTTTCCGGTCGACCGGCCAATAGTCATATTTATGACCGTTGAGCCACCGGTCGACCGGAGACTGAAAACAGAGAGCAGAGCTCTCTGCCGGTCGACTAGGCGGTCGACCGGGGCCATTTCTAGAGAGCAGAAGCTCTCTAGCAGTCTACCGGGCGGTCGACCGGCCTCCCAGCCTGGGCTGCGTTCACGTTTTGTGCACGTCGGTCGATCGGACTGGTCGATCGACTTCTGCCTCGGTTGACCGGTCTGGTCCACCGGCAGACAGCCAGGTCCAACACTTATAGGGATTAAAAACTTGAGATTTTGACTTCAATTAAATCCCATAAAATACACATAAATTCCACAAAAATTAGTTCTTATTAGATCTTTGAAATACAATTATGTGTGAGTAAAATTCAAAATATATTACAAACTATTTGAACCATTTTTGTGTTCTTGAAAATTTGCCTTAAACCAAAAATCGTATTTTTCAAAAATTAGGATTTTGAAATGGAAAACCGTTTTCTCCAAAACTCATGTAAATACAAAATCATTGATATTGAAATAAATTTTAAGCATATAGTATATGGATAGAATCCAATATACATGAAGGATATTATATCTATATTTTTTACATGAAATCCAAAAATAAATTTTGCTTAAATACAAAATTTCAAACTCATGAAGTAGACTATCAAAATAAGTTTTTCTAAGTATATGAATCATAGATGTATATAGATCACATCGAATATACATTAAACCATATAAACTTGTTTTGATTCTATCTATCCATGAAAACTGTATATATATGAAAAAAACTAAAATCGGTTAAACCAAAAACTAAAACATGAAACTTTAAACTTGTGTGTGTATTGTGAACTTGAGCATATCAACACTATCTATCTTTAACACAAGATCTAAACAATTTTAAACTAAACAAACCGAGGTCTTCTTGTCGCCAAGCGACTCGATCCAAACGCGATCAACGAGCTTGACTCCAACTGAGTACTAGATGCGATATTGACACTCGAGCTCTTGAATCACCATGTAAAAACTCTAAAACACCTTTGTTGAAGCTAATCACCTACTAATATCTTGATTAAATATCTGAAATTAAATATCACAAGATTATTAGTAAACTATAACTACATGAGTTAATCATCATCAAAACTAGAGTGAAGAGCTTCTGGGACAACAATCTCCCCCCTTTTGATGATGACAAAACTCATGGAGTTATATATGCATAGATTAAAGTTAAGCTTCATAGAAGCTCCCCCTTAACTCATGCATAGAAATAAAAATAAAGATATGTAATGAATGCTCAACATAAATATGCATGAACATGATATTTGATATCAATAAAATAAACAAGCTCTTGATATCAATTTTAAAATAAAAATGTTCCTAAAAAATGTTGCTCTTGATACCAACACAAGCCCTTGATACCAACAAAAGATGCTCTTTATATCAATGGTAAGAGATAACAAATTTAAACAAACATGCATATTTAAACAAATATGCATATATCAAACTCCAAAATATCTCTCCCCCTTTTTGTCAATTCATCAACAAAGGGGTACAAATAATAAAGGGCATAAATAATATTTTTCTTCCTTTTTGCATAAAACAAAGCAATAAAGGTGTATATGCTATATACATTCATGAAGAGGAGAGACCTGAAGTTAACTCCCCCTGCATACATGCATTTATATGAAAATAGATAACTAAACCCTAACCACATAAAGCATAATATACAATGTATAAAAGGAGATGTGAAGCTCCTACTACACACGTGTAAGATATAAAGAAGAGCAGTCAAGCTCCTCAATATGAGATATACTCAACATGAATATATATATATATATATATATATATATATATATATATATATATATATATATAGAGAGAGAGAGAGAGAGAGAAGATGTTAAGCTTCCCTTGCATATAAGCAATACAAATCAAAACATTATGATACCAATTGAAAAATATATCAATTTAGTATGAAGGTATACATCAAACCATTATGATACCAATTTATGGTATCAATTGAAAATAAACAAAACATTTTGAAGATACCCAAAAAAATTTGATACTAATTGAAAGATATAAACATATAGGAAATCTTGATACCAATTGAAAATATTTTACAGTTTTGATACCAATTTGAAAACATAAACCAATCTGTTTGTTTAAACACTAAATCATTTTGCAATAAAGATGTAAAATAGAGAATAATATCAATTTAAGATTCTTGATACCAATATTGAAAATGAAACATATACCAATTGAAAATATTTTTCATTAGGAGCGTAGAAAACTGATTGAAAACTAAGATATCAATTCATAAATATCCTTTTTCAACATAAAGAGTGGGAGTAAGATACCAATTGTAAACAAAACCGATTGAAAGATAAAACATGAATTTTCTCCCCCTTTATGAAATACTAATAAAAACGATGCATAAGCTTATATAAGATACCAATTTGAAAAATAATTGTCATTAAGGACTAAATCAAGCTTAGCATAGCAAAATTTGTGCTCAAAGATATAAAGATATAGTAAGTACAATCAAAACACACATATATATGTATGAAAATGTAAATACCAATCTATATTTATATTGTTTGAAGCAGAAGCATACATATACAGAAACAACTATGAGCATACAAAATAAATATAAATTATGATACCAATTGAAAACTCAATGAGAATCAAGTGTATAACTCATACCTTCCACCCTATCATGCACTTATTTAAAAAATTTCAATTTGAGCATACAAGGCATGGTCGCCCATCCAACCACCCTTATATGGGTAGAGGTTTTCAAAAATAAGTTTGAAAATAAGTTTAGCATATTTGAAAACTCTAGCAAAATGAAGAATATGAACTAGTTTTATGATAAATTTTGAAAACTAGTACGAAATCCTTCAAGTAAGGAATAAAACAAGAGAATATTCATGAAAAATATGAAAATCACATAATCAACACTCAAAGTCTATATAGAACATATCATACTCATGAAAATAAAGTCATGAGAAAACATCAAGTAATGTGAGTGTACAAAATCATGTAATCGACAAAATCATGGAATAAGGTAATTAAGCTCAGTTAGAAATTCTTTTATAACAAATGAAAATTTAATTTTCATCAAAACAATGATACTAACCTTGATTGCTAGAATAAATAAACAACCAATGAGTTTAAGAATGTACCGTGTAGCTTGTGGCTAACGGGTCGTGTCCACAAGGAGGGATGCGATGGAAGCTTTTCGATGAGTTGCTTAAAATAAGGAATTTGTGTTCGTTTTTTAGGAAAAAGAGAATGGAAGGAAAAGAGATGAAAAAGAGAAATTCCAACTTTCAAAAAAGGATTTGGAGAAGGTGATTTGTAAAAAGCTTTAAGAGTTGTGATGTTGTTTTATAATATGAAATCAGATCTGGGCTTACTACCTTCCTACTCAATTGTTCATTCTCCTCTTAAAGTATTAAGTCCCTTAAGTTATCATTTGCAAAACTTAAAGTTGCTTTTCTTTAGAAAGCTTTGAGTAAAGCACATAAGATGCAGAAGGTTTGAGTCCTTTTTCTTCAAGAAAGAGTTGGAATCGGATATTAAAACATAAAGCGCGAAGAAGTAAGAATGAATTAAAAACGATTCACAAGAAGTTCAAGAAAGAATGGTGAATCAACTATCCATACCCATCCTCATGTGCCTTCAAGAACACTTTCAAAAAGAAAGGCTTTTAAGGGAGGCATGCATATGAGTCATCGGGTCTTTTTCTTTTAAAAACAGAAGAGAAGAAAACAAGAGAGAGTCGATAGCTAGCCCAGAAAAAGTGTTTAGTTACTCATGGAAAGCGAAGAAAACAACGACATAATATAAAGCATACCGTACTGCAAGTGAAAGAGAAATCGGCCCGACTTTTGTATTGCTGTCACTTCAACCTTCAAGTACAAGCTCTCAGTTCTCTCTCTCACAAGTTTTTGAAACTAGACTACAACTTAAAAAGCAAGATTACGACTTTTTTTCTAACTAACAATGAACCTAGATCCTAAGAAAATAAGTGCAAAATTTAATCCTAGTCTTCGCTGCCTTTTTCTCTGCTGAAAGAGGTATTTTTAGCCAAAAACCAAAGAATCAGGATCCCGGGAACGTTGGGGGAGCAAACGCTCCCCCAACTGAAATCAGTTGGCCGCGAAAACGTGGCCCGTGGCCACACCAAAGGGGAGGAGGCTCCTGGTTTGAAGTGGGGCTCGTATCTCCTGCTGGTTTTCTTGTTGCTGCTTCAACCGCTGACTGAATTGGCTTTTGATTTCTGGCTTTGATTCCTCGATTCAAGGAGAGTTTTTCTCAACCCTTGATATGACAAGATATAGCCCAGATTTCTTCACTTCGAATTTATTCTGAATTAATTCAGAATAAAGTGGGCTTTTGGGCTTGTTCTTCTTTTATTCCTTTGAGCATTTGGGCCTACAGTTAGCAAAGAAAAAAGACACTTATTAACATCATTTATTAGCAAACAAGTGTGGTAAAGTGACAACATGAATGCAATGTATGTGACAAATCACACCCCCACACTTATCTTTTGCTCGCCCTCGAGCAAAAATCATTAGACTAACTCGAATCAATTATTAGACCACTTTCGCAGGTCACTCGATTGCACTGAGCATGTGCAACAAGCCGTTAAACCTCTAGGTCACCCCTAGAGGACGAGTTTTGTCTCGTGAGGGTTTTCAGCGGATTACACCCACAAAATCCAAAAAGGAAGAGAAAATGTTAGTATTTTCGAAAAGCATTTTTTTTTATTTATATTTTGAAGGAGAAAATATTTGAAGTATATTTGTGAGATCTTAAGTAATCTATAAGTTATAGGAATATCAAATTTTTCATTCCTAAACTTAGTCTCCATTCAAAAACATGTCATCAATTAAAGTAAGGAGTCAAATTGTACTTCTCATCTAGTCTATTAATTTACCCTGATTCGTATGCACCATCGTGACTGTGAAGTTTACTAAGGGTTCTTCAACATTAACTCCTATGCCTCATATTTATTTATTTATTTTTGTGAACTTTTATTCCTCAATTTCATTAGGCTTTCTAATCTGCCCATGTAACGAGCTTTCAGTCGGTGACACCCAAACCAGACGGTTTTAGGGCACCAGGTGAGAAAACACCCTTAAGGACCTAAACACCCGAGCAGATAAGGCCACGAAACTAAGGTTTTTATTTATACTATGTAACCCTTTTAGGCGTGAATACTTATGCTTCATGAGGCATAAATACCCAGCTTAATCAGAGGATACACATTATTTATACGAGGTACCCCTTTTAGGCGTGAATACTTATGCTTCATGAGGCATAAATACCCAGCTTAATCAGAGAATACCCTTTTTCTTTTTCTTTTTCTTTTTTTCAAACTTGTCTAATTATCTTTTGCATAAATACTAAGGCTTGCTTAGGCCAAAGCACCTAGCTACTCAATAATTAGACTTGTTTTTTTTTTTATAAGGCATAAGAGTCTTTGTTTTCAAACCCTAAGTGTGTAAGTGTATTTTGTGTGCATATGTCATTAAGGTAAATATCAAGACTAAATTACTTTCCCAAATTTCTTCCTGACCCTAAAAATCAAACAAGTTATTTTATTTCGACCAAGTGTATGAAATCCTAATTATGATTCTCCTATTCCTTAAAATTGACTTAAATTCTTACAAAAAATATATCAAAATATTGTCTACCCTTTATTTTTTTTTATTATTATTTTTTATATATCCATTTTTTTTCTTTTTTCTTTTTTTTATCAGCCATGTTAGAACCCTCCCCCACACTTATCTCATGCATTGTCCCCAATGTATGAAAGAAATGTATAAGTGCATGAAATAAAATGGAAAGGAGGAAAGTTACCGATACACTGGGTCAAAAAGACCCATTACCGTTTCATCTAGCGGCACCGATTCCAAGAAAGGTTTAAGGCGTTGACCATTTACCTTAAAGTCATTTCCATTCTTGGGGTCACTGATCTCAACTGCACCATGTGGAAACACTGTTTTTACAACGAATGGCCCAGTCCATCGTGATTTCAATTTTCCTGGGAAAAGATGAAGCCTAGAATTGTAGAGTAAGACTTTTTGACCAGGGACAAAGGTTTTTCTTATGATGTGCTTGTCATGAAAAATCTTCACTCTATCTTTAGTGATCCTAGCATTTTCATACGCCTCATTTCTCAATTCCTCCAATTCGGAAATTTGTAATTTCGAAGGTCACCTGCCTTAGTCAAATCGAAATTCAACTGCTTGATTGCCCATAAGGCTCGGTGCTCTAACTCAACGGGCAAGTGACAAGGTTTGCCATAGACTAACCTATAGGGAGACATTCCTAAAATCGTCTTGAAAGCGGTCCTGTAGGCCCATAGAGCATCTACAAGTTTTAAGGACCAATCTTTCCGGTTTTGGTTCACAGTTTTCTCCAATATAAGTTTGACTTGTCTATTTGAAACCTCAACTTGCCCACTGGTTTGAGGATGATATGGTGTGGACAACTTGTGAGTTATGGCATACTTTCGCATAAGGGCTTCAAAAGATCTATTGCAAAAGTGGGTGCCATTATCACTGATGATAGCACGAGGGGTTCCGAAGCGGGAAAAATTTTCTCTCTCAAAAACTTTATGACAACTTTGTTATCATTAGTTTTACAAGGAATGGCTTCTACCCACTTGGACACGTAGTCCACAGCAACCAATATGTATTGGTTCCCAAATGAGTTAGGAAATGGACCCATAAAGTCGATGCCCTAAACATCAAAGAGTCTATTTCTAGAATTGGGTTGAGGGGCATCATATTTCGATGTGAGATCCTACCTACCATTTGGCATCTAGGGCACGTCTTGCAATATTCATAGGCATCCTTGAACAGAGTGGGCCAATAAAACCCGCTTTGTAGCACCTTTTCAGCAGTCTTGCGGGGATCAAAGTGTCCACCGTATGCAAGTTCGTGACAAAAGGACAGAACACTCCTAACCTCCTCATCGGGAATGCATCTCCTAATAATTTGGTCGAAACAGTACTTGAAATGATACGGTTCCTTCCAAAAGAAATACCGGACTTGGGATAAGAACCGGTAAACATCATTTTTGGACCAATGAGATGGAGTTTGGTTTGTGACTAAGTAATTCACTATATCAGCAAACCAAGCTTCCCTAGAGATAGCTAAGAGATGTTCATCAGGAAAATCCTCATTGATGGGTAATTCGTTGCATGGAGAATTGGGAATCCGTGAGAGATGGTCAGCAACGACATTTTCTACGCCTTTCTTGTCTCGAATTCGAGATCGAATTCTTGAAGGAGGATCCAACGAATGAGTCGGGCCTTGGCATCCTTCTTCATCATGAGATACCTAAGCGCAGAATGATCGGTGAAAATGGTAGTTTTGGACCCTAGTAGGTAGGGACGAAACTTTTCTAAGGCAAACACTACTGCCAAGAATTCCTTCTCGGTCGTAGTGTAGTTTAGTTGAGCGTCATTGAGAGTCCTACTAGAGTAGTAGATCACATGCTGCTTGTTATCAATACGTTGTCCTAGGACAGCGCCTATGGCAAAATCAGAAGCATCGCACATAATCTCAAACGGCTTAGACTAATCCGGTGCAGATATGATTGGTGCAGAAATCAGCTCTCTCTTAAGCTTCTCCCAAGAAGTGATGCAGTCAGCATCGAAAGTAAAGGACACATCCTTAGCTAACAGATTAGTCAAGGGCCTAGCAATTTTGCTAAAATCCTTGATAAATCTTCGATAGAAACCAGCGTGTCCTAAGAAGGATCTAATGTCCTTAACGTATTTGGGCATGGGAAGCTTAGCAATAACCTCGATTTTGGCTCTATCCACTTCTATTCCTTTCTTGGATATTTCATGACCCAAGACAATTCCATGTTTCACCATGAAGTGGCATTTCTCCCAGTTTAGTGTCAAATGTTTTTTAGCACAACGTTGGAGGACGAGTTCAAGATAGTGGAGACATTGAGTGAATGAATCTCCGTAGATGGAGAAATCATCCATGAAGATTTTTAAGAAGCGCTCTACCATATCTGAGAAAAGACTCAACATGCAACGTTGAAACGTTGCTGGGGCATTGTATAAGCCGAATGGCATTCGACGATAAGCAAATGTCCTAAATGGACATGTGAACGTGGTCTTTTCCTGGTCCTCGGGAGCGATAGGGATCTGGTTATAGCCCGAGTAACCGTCCAAGAAGCAGTAGTACTCGTGACCCGCCAAACGTTCAAGCATCTGATCAATGAAGGGAAGTGGAAAATGGTCCTTACGAGTTGCAGCATTCAGTTTCCTATAGTCAATGCAAACTCGAATTTTCGTGGGAAGTCGAGTTTGAACCAACTCTTTGTTCTCGTTTTCTACTACGGTGAAACCAGATTTCTTTGGGACCGCATGGACAGGACTGACCCATTGGCTATCCGAAATGGGATAAATTATCCCATTGTCTAAGAGTTTTTTGATTTCAGCATGAACAACCTCTTGCATTATAGGGTTTAACCTACGCTGCGGGTCTCTCTTGGGTGTTGCGTCTTCATTGAGATGGATGCGGTGTTGAACGATGGTTGGACTTAATTCCTTAATATCAGTCATAGTCCACCCAATGGCTTCCTTATGTTTTCTTAGAATATCTTTCAAATTTTTTCTTCCCCGTCATTTAAGTGAGAGGCAATGATGACGGGAAATGTCTCTTGTTCGCCTAGATAGGCGTACTTGAGATGCGCAGGAAGGGCTTTCAATTCTAAGGAAGAGGCAGGCTCACTAGGGGGACTAGTCAAATCTATTGGCTCCATTGCAGGTGAAATTGGGTTTGAAGCCCAATTCACGGCAGAATCTACCACCTGATCGAGATTAAAGTCATCAGACTCTAACTCGATGTCAATCTCTATTTCTGATTCCAATTCTTCCCCGTGTTCACTTGTCAAGTTCTCAATTTGGTTTACATCAAAAGTTTGATCCTCGATGTAACGGGGTTGTTTTCCTAGATGGAAGACATTGACTTCTCTAGTCATGTCTCCAAAGGTTAACCTCATAGACCCATTCCTGCAATTGATGATGGCATTAGCAGTGGCTAGGAATGGTCGACCTAGGATGACCGGAGTTTGAGCCCTACGATTGGAGTTGGACACAGGTTGTGTCTCCAAAATTATGAAATCGACAGGGTATATGAACTCTCCTACCCGGATCAGGACATCGTTAATTTCCCCTTTTGGAACTTTAACAGAACGATCAGCCAGTTGGATGGTGACTCGAGTTGGACTAAGGTCACCCAACCCAAGTTGTTGATAAACAGAGAATGAAAGCAAGTTGATACTTGCTCCCAAGTCAAGAAGTGCACGACTAATCTCGGCTTGTCCTATTGTGCAGGCAATGGTAAGGCTACCTGGATCTTTGTACTTGACAGGGATAGGACCCGAAAATAGCTCACTAATATTAGTGGCTAGGAAGACTTTCTTAGGAACATTAGTCTTTCTCTTCTTGGTGCACATGTCCTTATGAAACTTAGAATAGGAAGGAACTTGTTGGATGGCATCAAGGAGTGGCACATTTATTTTCACTTGGTTAAACATCTCGATTATCTTGTCCATGTGCGAGTTTTACTTGTTATTTTTCAGCCTATTCGGAAATGGTACTATAGGCTGGTGCACCTGGCTGGCTGACTTGTCTTTTTCAGACTCGTCCGAATTGGAAGAAATTGGATTGGATGAGATGGAAGCTTGATTGTGGTTGTGCTGAATAGGATTGGTGGGTGTTGACACTTGGTTATCAACTTTCTTTCCTGACCTCAATGTATGCACAGCATTACATTGATTGAATGAAGGATCCTCAGCCAGATGAGCTTGTTGGGAATTCCTCAGATTGGTGATTGGCTGACTGGGCAGGGTACCCTTTTGTCTCTCATTTTGTGGGTTCGTCAGTTGACTCATTTGAACTTCTAGCCTCTGAATGGTTTGCATGAGAGAGTCTTAGTTTTTCATATATCTCTCCATGTTTCTCTCAAAGTCAGTCATTCTTCTTTCCAATTGAGGATTATGGAAAAAGGATTGTGGAGCTTGGTTAGGAAAGTTCTGTTGATAATTTGGAAAGCTTGGTGGATGGTTGGGAGAATTATTATGGAAATTGGAGAAGTTGGGTTGATGATTGGAAGAATTGTTACCATGATGGAAGTGGTTAGCATGATTAGATCGTGAATGGTCATTGTTGTTCTGGCTCCATGAGAAATTAGGGTGATTTCTCCAGCCGGGATTGTACGTTGGAGCGTAAGGATTGTTGTTCGGCCTTGAAAAAGCCGCATTCATCGGTTCGTGATAGGATTGCTGAGCCTGAAACACTGGGCATTCCTCGAATACATGGTTCATGGCTTGACAGTAAGTGCAACCCAGGGGTGAAAATTGGTTCGGGCTGACTTGATTGACTGGACTTGGTTCTTTCGTCTCTAGAGCTTCCAGTCTTCTAACTAAATTAGCTAACTTAGCCTCATTAGCGATGGACGATTCTATGGAGTGGAGACCTCCTTTTGAAGAGATGGAGTTAGGATTCTTAGGGGTCTCACTCGCAGATTCCCATTGGATGGTTTTCTCAGCTAAATTTTCATACAAATCCCATCCCTCATCTTCATCTTTCTGCAAGAAACCCCCTTGGCACATACTTTCTAAGAGGGTTTTGGTAGAATAGTCTAAACCGTCATAGAGAATTTGGCATTGTCACCATTTCTCTATTCCATGGTGTGGACATTAGACAAAGAGGTCTTTGAAGCGTTCAAAGTACCTCCAGAACGGTTCACTAGGCTCTTACTTGAATTGCATGATCGTCTTCCTAATGAGAGCGGTTTTATGGATAGGATAGAATTTCTTAAAGAAAACCTTGATGAAACCATCCCAGGATGTGATGGAACCGGCTGCTAAGCTGTAGAGCCACTTTTTCGCTAGGTCCTTAAGTGCGAAAGGGATAAATCTCAACCTGATAGCATCGTCTACAAGGTGTGGGATTTTCATCATAAGGCATACTTCCTCAAATTCTCTTATGAAGAAGTAGGCATCTTCGGACTCTAGACCATGAAATTTGGGGAGTGTGTTGATGAATTGAGGCTTGAGCTCAAAATTGTATTCACCAACCGATGGAAGTGAGATGCATGATGGAAGTGAGGTCCTAATGAGGTAGAACCTATCCTGCAGTGATATGGATTGAGCCATTACCGGATCTGGTCTTGGTTCAAACTTAGGTGGTGATGTGTTTCTAGTCAACCTAGATGAATTAGGGTCTCTCGACCACACTTGCATACACAAACACAATCACAATCACAACAAGTTCAAACAGCAGTCAACAATAAAAATCAACCAAGCCTAGTCTAAGGTATCCTTGACCTAGACAACTCCTAACTGGTTGATTGTCCACAAGAGGTAGAATGTAGACTTTGACCACAAGCTAATCAGCCAGGTCAGGGCAAGATTGGTGGGAGGTTTTCTGTCAAAAGACGTTCCTTAATTAAGTAACCACCACTCTTTGGGCTTTCGGCCCTCAATCCCTTTCCTTGACACTGATTTTACAGGAGTCAATTTCCAACACTTTTCCTCTTTATGATAATCTCCTATTGAGTCCGAGATGTCCCTAGGGCCAACGTCTACTCAATTTTAGTTAGGCTTGGGTTAGTGAGTGCTTGGATTCTGATTTTTGGGCTAAGGAAGGGTGATTAAATCCCCACCTTATCTTATTATTGGGTGGTGCCCTTAAGATTAGTTTTTGTGTAAGTGTACAGGATGAATAAGATGCACTCAAAGCGATATAAATCAACCAAGAGATAGTCCTATTCTAGATGCAATGCAAACATACCTTGCTCTAGCACTCTTCAACAGTAAAAGTAAATGAATTGAAAAGACACATGCCTAAAATGCAAACGTCTAATCAATTTTTAACTTTTGCAACAAACTTTTTACTGTTGATTATTAGCAGGTTTTTGTGATGGCATATAAGAAATAAATAATTGCAGCAAACTAGAATTTGCAAAGCTAGCAGCCCTGCAAAAACCTGTTAGTAGTCAGCTCTTTATTGCCGCGGATCCGCGGCTTTTGCCGTGGAAACGTGGCAATTCAGAGGGCAATGGGTCTCTGCTTTCTAGAGCAGAGGCCCAATACCACTTGTATGTCACTGCAAACTTATTTTCCTGCTTTGCTTGCCCTGTAACCTGCAACAGAGAAGAAAATTCGTTTAGTTCTAAAAAAATAAAAATTCAGATTTCAATAAAAACCGTTTTACCCTCCCCGGCAACGGCGCCAAAAATTGATTGCTAGAATAAATAAACAACCAATGAGTTTAAGAATGTACCGTGTAGCTTGTGGCTAACGGGTCGTGTCCACAAGGAGGGATGCGATGGAAGCTTTTCGATGAGTTGCTTAAAAACAAGGAATTTGTGTTCGTTTTTTAGGAAAAAGAGAATGGAAGGAAAAGAGATGAAAAAGAGAAATTTCAACTTTCAAAAAAGGATTTGGAGAAGGTGATTTGTAAAAAGCTTTAAGAGTTGTGATGTTGTTTTATAATATGAAATCAGATCTGGGCTTACTACCTTCCTATTCAATTGTTCATTTTTCTCTTAAAGTATTAAGTCCCTTAAGTTATCATTTGCAAAACTTAAAGTTGCTTTTCTTTAGAAAGCTTTGAGTAAAGCACATAAGATGCAGAAGGTTTGAGTCCTTTTTCTTCAAGAAAGAGTTAGAATCGGATATTAAAACATAAAGCGCGAAGAAGCAAGAATGAATTAAAAACGATTCACAAGAAGTTCAAGAAAGAATGGTGAATCAACTATCCATACCCATCCTCATGTGCCTTCAAGAACACTTTCAAAAAGAAAGGCTTTTAAGGGAGGAATGCATATGAGTCATCGGGTCTTTTTCTTTTAAAAACAGAAGAGAAGAAAACAAGAGAGAGTCGATAGCTAGCCCAGAAAAGTGTTTAGTTACTCATGGAAAGCGAAGAAAACAACGACATAATATAAAGCATACCGTACTAAAGTGAAAGAGAAATCGGCCCGACTTTTGTATTGCTGTCACTTCAACCTTCAAGTACAAGCTCTCAGTTCTCTCTCTCACAAGTTTTTGAAACTGGACTACAACTTAAAAAGCAAGATTACAACTTTCTTTCTAGCTAACAATGAACCTAGATCCTAAGAAAATAAGTGCAAAATTTAATCCTAGTCTTCGTTGCCTTTTTCTCTGCTGAAAGAGGTATTTATAGCCAAAAACCAAAAAATCAGGATCTCGGGAACGTTAGGGGAGCAAACGCTCCCCCAACTGAAATCAGTTGGCCGTGAAAATGCGGCTTGGGCCGCGTTTTCGCGGCCCTGGTGTGGCCACGTGGCCCACACCAAAGGGGAGGAGGCTCCTGGTTTGAAGTGGGGCTCGTATCTCCTGCTGGTTTTCTTGTTGCTGCTTCAACCGCTGACTGAATCGGCTTTTGATTTTCTGGCTTCGATTCCTCGATTCAAGGAGAGTTTTTCTCAACCCCTTGATATGCCAAGATATAACCCAGATTTCTTCACTTCGAATTTATTCTGAATTAATTCAGAATAAAGTGGGCTTTTGGGTTTGTTCTTCTTTTATTCCTTTGAGCATTTGGGCCTACATTTAGCAAAGAAAAAAGACACTTATTAATATCATTTATTAGCAAACAAGTGTGGTAAAGTGACAACATGAATGCAATGTATGTGACAAATCAAACCTCATGGCATATGTATGTTTTGTCTAAATCTAAAGGTATACACACACATCCCTAAATACAAATGAGTCCATAATGAGATTTTGCATGAAAGGCAAATGACTCAAGGTTATATATGTATATCCAATAGTTTTAGCAAAATTAACATATACATGAAGTTAAACACATATTAATGAAAACATGTAAAAAAATAGGGAATACAAGTCAAAATATATGAATCATCAAAACTAGGCTATACTAGTACATCTAATGGGTACAAATGAGCAATCAAGCATAAACATATAATAATCAATTTGTGGCTCATTAGTTGTACAAGCATATGCACAAGTTTTAATGAAAAATTACATCTAAATATGTAATCAAAACATGAAGTACAAAATGAAAACAAAACTCATATGATCATTATGGTAAACGTGCTATTAGAGCTATGATATACATAATGGCTAAACTATAATGAGAACACAAAAATATGGGTTCATATGAATATGAGTGTATCTCAAATACTATATATGTACGTTATAAGCCTAAATATCATGGCATAAGGCATAATGAGCATTAAAATATGACATGCTAAAAATCAATAAATGAAAGCATATAAACTAAATAGGAGTTAGGGATCGTTACCAAAACCATGAGGGCAAATCTCTAGGCTCCAAACCAAGGTGGTCCTCCCACCAAACTCCCCTTGAAAGTGATGCATCCAAAATTGTCACCTTTAAACTCGGAACGTATCCACCTCAAGACACCAACATCTCTCACGTCATGTGAGAGCCCACACCTGCATAAAAAATAGGAGTGACTTTTGTTACCCATACTCTTTTTGGTCTATGGAGGTTAGCTCCTTTCCTAACCCAAACAAGTCTATTTCAAAATTTGAATCTTTAATTCTATCAAAGTAAAATTTTGCAAGGTGGCCTTTATGTCCACAATGTATACAAGTGTACACATAAGCATACAAGGTGTTATGTGTATGAATGTGGGAAGCATGTGTATGCCATGGTTTGTGTGCATGCATAGGTGAAACTTGTTTCTTTCGAAATATAGATTCCAAATTCTTGTGATCCATAGTACATTGGCTCAAAGTGGAGCCCAAACTATCAACACTTTTCTTCAGAACACAAATATCATTTTTAATACTTGAAGATAAAGTGGAGCATGCACTAGGTAAGCTAGATGATGAAGCTACACTAGCATGACAAACATGTGAGTCAATATCATTTTTCAAAGAAATATTTTTCTTGAAAACTAAATCCATTTCCTTTGAAATAGAAATAATTTTGTAAATCCATTTCCTTTGAAATAGAAATAATTTTGTTTTTCAAGGAATCATTTTCTTTTAACACAAAATAAAGTTTTGAAGTCAAAGGCTCATTTTTCTTCAAAACAATGTCACAATCATTTTTGGTTTTCAAAATTTCATTTTCTTTTAAGGTAAGGTCAAGTTGGGATTTAAGTGAGTCACGTTCACTTGAAATCTCATCCCTCTCTTACAAAACCAAATCAAATCTAGAAGATAAATTTTCATTTTCTTCCTTTAATTTTGAACTATTCTTTTTCAAACTTTTATTCTTCGAAATCAATCTTTCACAGCCTTTAGCTAGTTCATAATTTGAAGCATGTGCATCTATACACTCATTGCAAGAAGAACTAGAACTATCATCTCGTTGAGTATCCGAATATACCTCAAGGGAGTCATTCCCTTGGACTATGAAGCAACATTGTTCGGATTCTTCTCCACTAGATTTTTCCTCCACATATTTCGTCGTTTGTAGTGCGGGAGAGATCAAGGTGTTCCACACTGTAAAGGCGGAATCACAATGAGAAACCATAGAAATATATTCTTTGTTAAGCGTGCTTCTAAGTACCGTTAGGGCTTGTGCATTGGTCTCTATATGCTTACTATTACCAAGATAGGATTTCTTGGTAGCAGTAAGGAAAACATACAAGCCTAGGGTTTTAGATATATGGACATCCTAGCTTTCCAAACATCAATGTTGGAAGTATTATACATGGGAGGGGTCATGAAGTCCATGAGTGTGTGTAAACAAGTATGTGCAAATACAACACTAGATTAGCAATCAAGATCTCACTTATAGGTGGCTAAATCTAATATCAGGAGCGTAGGCTCTGATACCAATTGAAAGTACACCTAGAGGAGGGGTGAATAGATGTAAGGCTAATCTAATGACAAATAATGCGGAATTAAAAACTAATTGCAACACACTTAGTGTAACCAAAGAGTGTAGGCGAATTCCCGGTAAAGGGCTCTGAACTATCTCTCTAAATTCCTCTAAATAAGAGTTGAGGTGCTATATGAAGCTCTCTTGGTTGAACACAAGTGAGGCACATAAACAAATCCAAGCATATAAATGATGTGAGCAATATGAAATGATATAAGGCACAATATAAGAGAGAGAGAGTTAGAGATAGTGGATCAAACGCAAACACAGAGATATGTTTCGAGGTTCGAGCACCCAGCTCTATGTCCCCGCCTTCATACAGAAGGATTTTCACTATATCATCCATACAGAACTTCCCACACAGGGAACCTCCACTGAGAATTTGGGCAAATATAATTTGGGAGTACACAACTCCTCTCTCAACTAAAACAACCTGTCATTAGAGGCTAGGCACAAAGCCAACACAAGACCAGCCTCTCACTGGAGGGATACCAACAAACTCAATCACCTCTACACTTTGAGGAATAACTACAATCCAATGCACAACCTCCTCTACACTTAGAGGGTAAGGCACAAAGCCACAAGCAAATGGATGAATACAACTCTTGGTGGTTTCAACAAACCACAAACCAATTTTCTCACTAAATAAGATCCTAATAGATATGATAGATATGATAGCTCAAGTGTGAGAATATAAAGAGTTTGAAAAATAAAAACACAAAGAAAAATACTTGAAAAAAACAACTAGAATAAGATTGAAATGAAGATCAAAACCAATATCCCAAATATCCTATTTTTCTTTGATTTTTCTAACACTTAAAAAACACATAAAGATGAAATCTTTTTGGCTCTAAAACTCTTTTAAAACTTATATTTTTAACACAAGATTTTTGTTCTTGAAAAACTTGTTTAAAACAGCTAAGGAACGGGGTATTTATAGCCCCAAACAAAATCTGCCCGTTGGCAGCTGGAAAGGGCAGAATTGCCCTTCCGGTCGACCAGGCGGTCGATCGGCCAACGTTCATATTTGTGACCTTTGAGACACCGGTTGACCGGCCGGTCGACCAGAGACTGAAAACAGAGAGCAGAGCTCTCTACCGATCGACCGGGTGGTCGACCGGGGCCATTTTCAGAGAGCAGAAGCTCTCTGGCGGTTGAACGGGCGGTCGACCGACCTCCCAGCCTGGGCTGCGTGCACGTTCTGTGCACGTCAGTCGACCGGACCGGTCGACCGACTTCTGCCTCGGTCGACCGGTCCGCTCGACCGGCAGACAGCCAGGTCCAACACTTATAGGGATTAAAAACTTGAGTTTTGACTTCAATTAAATCCCATAAAATACATATAAATTTCACAACAATCAGTTCTTATTAGATCTTTGAAATACAAATTTGTGTGAGTAAAATTCAACACATATTTCAAACTATTTGAACCATTTTTGTGTTCTTGAAAATTTACCTTAAACCAAAAATCGTATTTTCCAAAAACTAAGATTTTGAAATGGAAAACCGTTTTCTCCAAAACTCATGTAAATACAAAAACATTGATATTGAAATAAATTTTAAGCATATAGTATATGGATAGAATCTAATATACATGAAGGATATTATATCTATGTTTTTGACATGAAATCAAAAAATAAGTTTTGTTTAAATACAAAATTCCAAACTCATGAAGTAGACTATCAAAATAAGTTTTTCTAAGTATATGAAGCATAGATGTATATAGATCAAATCTAATATAATTAAACCATGTAAACTTGTTTTGATTCTATCTATTCATGAAAATCATATTTATGAAAAATCAAAACCGGTTAAACCAAAAACCAAAACATAAAATTTTAAACTTGTGTGTATATTGTGAACTTGAGCATATCAACACTATCTACCTTTAACACAAGATCTAAACAATCTTAAACTAAACAAACTGAGGTCTTCTTGTCGCCAAGCCGACTCGATCCAAACGCGATCCAACGAGCTTGACTCCAACGAGTGCTAGATGCGATATTGACGCTCGAGCTCTTGAATCACCATGTGAAAGCTCCAAAACATCTTTGTTGAAGCTAATCATCTACTAATATCTTGATCAAATATCTAAAACTAAATATCACGAGATTACTAGTAAACTATAACTACATGAGTTAATCATTGTCAAAAGTAGAGTGAAGGGCTTCTGGGCCAACAATGTCTTCACCTTGAGAAGTAGGTTCTCATCACTTTATTAAAGAATATTTGGCTAGAGAAAGTTCATCTTTATCAAGAACTTGCAAGACACAATGAAGTATTATTTTGCAACACAAGAAGGATGAATCCATAGAGATAAATGAACAACTTAAAGCTGAGATGCAGGTTCTTAATGAATAATTATCAGCATTGCATAGGCCACACCAGAGATTACAAATTGAAACTGCAACGTGCTTGAAGAGAATTACTCTTTGTCAAAGAGATTTTATGATATGAAGGAGAAAAAGAATGCATTAGAAGGGGAGAACAATGGCTTCCTTGCTGAGGCTTTGAACCCTAGTTTCGAGGATGGAACTTATTTTAGGGGGTAGAGTTGTAACACCCAGATTATTAAACTCTAGTTTAAAATTTTAGTATTCGCTTAATATGAATATAAAAAATGATTGATACGATAATTTAATTATTTTCTTATGGTAATGAATTTGACCATTTAGTTAATGGACAATTAATTAATTATGTTTAAGTTAAACATATTTTAATATATGTGTAAGGTAAAAAAGGGACAATTATAAAAAGTATTATATATAAATACAAGTATACAAGTATATATGTTATATATACATTCTAGTACCATGAGTTAATGAGTTTGGTGGAGTTAGTTTGGGGGGGGGGGGGGAGATAGCTCTAGAAATCCTATCAATTAAATAGAGTTTTCTCAAAATTTTCTCATCTATTTAACACTTATCTTAAGTTATTGTTCACCTAAGAAGGAAATTCTCACTCACTTTCTCTCTCTCTCTCTCTTCCAATTTAGAGAGTCGTAAAAATTTCCCCTTCTCTCCAAATCTCTTGTTCAATTAATTTTCTTGTCTTCTCTTCTTTTCTCCTTCTTTTCTTCTCTTTTTCTCTTCTTTTCCCTCCATTAGGTGTTTGCCATCCCGAGCTCAGCTGAGATTCAGAACCAATACCATGTTGACTCGATCGTGAGCAAGAAAGATCAAGAGGAGATAGAGGGGAACCTTAGTGGGTTATTATTTAAAGGAGAAGGTGGTGCTTGGTGATTATTAATCAAGGAGGTGAAACCTTGATGGTTTATTAATTACTTAATTAATATTGCGTAGAGGTAAGATAGAACTTCTTACTTTTTTTAAAAAATTTCTTTGATTAATAGTCATATGCTAACATCAAATTCTAAATATATAATATTAAATAGGAAATTGTCGAGGCAATTTCATGAGCTTCGTTAATATCGGAAAAATCATCGAATCGAGGGTCAGTAAAGTTTCTTTCTTGTTCTCGCTAAATTTTTGTGGTAAGATTTTAATAATTGTGTCCCTCGTATCCTATCAAAACTTGATTATGGTATAATTATGTAATATAGCTAATTTTAGTATAAATTTGTGTAGTGTAGCTAATTTTAGTATTAATTTTGCAAGCTAGCTAATCATGATAATTGGGTAAGCTTGTTAATCATGATGTTAATTGAGTAATTTTGTTAATTATGATATTAATTGAGAAAGTTTGTTAATCAAGAGGTTAATTGAGTAAGCTTGATAATCACGATATAAATTGTGTAAACTGGTTAATTATGAAATTGGAAAAATCTTGGCTTGTTTCATGATTTAGATCCCTAAAATTTATATAAATTATATAGCTTGATATATATATATATATATATATATATACATATATATATATATATATATATATATACATATATATATATATACATATATATATATATATATATATACATATATATATATATATATATATCTATGGTCATGATTCTGGTGAATAATTTTCATTTGCAAGGGGATTGAAATAATGTTTCGATGTCGGCAAAAGTAGAATCTCGAACATGTTATCGAGTTATTCATGAACTGAAAGTTTGAGAAATAGAATTGAATATATCAGCAAACCCAAATGAGAAAGCATAGTTAAAATACGTTATTGGTGATCTATATAAATATATAAAGCAAGTATGGGTATGGATTATGGAAAGTTAATTGATAAACAAGAAAATATGAACTTGTCGAATTGTTTGTATTAATGTGCTAATTGATATGTTATGTGGATAGATGATGTGTTGCTATGATATACTTGTGTGCATTGCATAACATTAGAGAAAGGTTGGTGAATGAGAGGAGACAGGGAAGTTATATGTGTGTGTGTTCTCATATATTCGTATATTTGTATATATATGATATATGTGTATTTGAATATGTGTGCGCGCGTGCGTATGTGTGTTTATGGAGAAAGTCTATGATGAGAGAGGAGAGAGTATGTGTATGTGAATAGATGTGGCATACTCGGTTGGTGAATAGGATCATTGGTATACCTATTCTGTTTACTTTGTTTTTATTGTATCATCGAGCTCCTATTTACTTTGTCCAATTCATGTTCATGCTTATTACCTGGTGCACGATCATACTTCTTATTGTTATTTGTATACAACTCTTTGAATTTCTTATATGACTTTGCTCACTAAGCTGTTAACCTCACCCTTTTATATTATTAACAAGTCCTGGTCACAATAAGAGCAAAGGTCCGGCTTAAAGCTTCATGGGTGTTTCTTTCAGAATTACATGGAGAATCCCATCTTTTAAAATTTACTAATATTTCTCACCTTTGAATAGTTTCATTCTTGTGTATAGAAAAACAAATCGTGATATATATGCTATGTATATATGTTGGACTTGTAATTTAGATAGTTTGATCTTTTTATATGTATGGAGATATATGAGTGGTTGTAGATGTTATTTTAAGTTGGTATTGGAGATGTTATTGTGTTGGATTAAGGATGTCGAGAAGAGTACTCTCGAGCTTATTTACAGTACGGTTATTATTAGCTGAAACTGTGATGTCAAGGATGTCTTAAGTAGGCCTTGGCCGAAATTGTAATAGTGTATTACAGGCCACTGTAGTAATTATAAAAGAGATCCTATTGAAATTTAATAAAAATCCAGATAATTTTATGTGGATTGAGGATTATTATATTGGAACCATTACAATTGGTATCAGAGCTCAAGTTAAGTATAGGGATAGATTTAGAACAATTGATCTAAGAGTAGGGTTGATTGCTATGATTGAAAGGTATGCATGTATGTATTAGGCGTGATTGAATGTATGCAAATGTGTGGTTTAATATGGGCAGTCTAAGGGGGGTATGTTGGCCCAAAGGCTCATCACTCTAGTTTTAATGGCAATTAACTCGTATAGTAATATTTACTAATGATTTTATGATATATATGTTTTAGATTTAATGAAGATCATATATTAGTGTTTAGCTTGCTAAAAAGACTCAAAGTCAAGTTTGAAGCTGACACGGGTTAATTCAAGAGCTCAAGCACGAAAGATACATCAAATACTCAAAGAGGAGTCAAGCTCAAAGTAATTAAGTTTGGATCAAGTCAAGATGAAGAAGAAAATCAAGATCAAGAAGACTTGAAGTTTGTAAAAGAGTTTGTAAATGTTTAGAAGTTTTTATAAAGTTTAAAATAATATAGATTTGATTGCTCAAGATTACACACACACATACACTAAAGTTTGATATTATTTTCATGATCAAAAGTTTTAAAGTTTTGGTTTCATCAAAAGATTGATTTTAAGAAAAGAAACTCTCTTAAAATTAAGTTTATATCAGTTTATATGAATTGTCCATACTAGAGCTTCAATAGAATTTTAATAACTTATATTTTTGTTTTATATATATTTTAAAAAAAATTAATTTTACAGAATTTGTAGATATTTATTTTATTTTTAAAAAGTTTTCAAAATATTTTTTCCTCTGCTTAGAACGAGGATAATCGACAAATAAGTATTGTTGTTAACTGCTGATATATGTGCACAGACAGACTATGACTTAGTCTGTCGAAAGCCATAGTATATTGTTGACATGTGGCTGTATAGAGAGCTCAGTAAGCTCAGTCTATCGACAACCAATTATTATTATCGACAAATATCTGTCTGCAGTAGTTTTTCACTAACACATGTCTAGTATTTTTGTCATAATATTCTAATTCGATCTTTATTTCATGTGATTCAAGTTGTATTTTAAAGTTAACTAAAAGAGGTAAAATATCTTTCTATTCATTTCTAAATTCTAAAATTTGTGGTATCAAATATTGGTTTTAAATTAGCCTATATTCTGAAAATAGTTTTTACAGCTTAAGTTTGACGCCCTTCAGTATTTTGATCAATCTTTCTAACCCAATATCTGATTCATTATTTTTGTTTCATTCATTATAAAGATAACTTAAAGATTTACAAGTTCTTCATATATAATAATTTCCAAGACATTTTAACCTCCAAAAATGAGTACGAAGTATAGTTGTTGACAGTCCTTGGGCTGTTTAGAAAAATATGACTGTTGAGACATACCAGTTGACATGCATGATTTGCTGTCGATAGTCAAATGTTAACTTGCCAGTTTTGTTTCTCAATGACTATTTTCTTGTGTAAACCTGTGCAGATTAATTTCTAATGTTTATTTCATATTTTTAACATGTTTTTCGTTGATGGACTTACTGAGTTGTGGTCTCTATCCTACTCTTATATATTATCCTACTCCTATATATAGGAGATATTAAAGATGCTTTTGTATCAAGAAAAATCAAAATTTACAAAGCTTATCAAGTTTTCAAAAGAGCCATTCTCTTCAATCTGTGTTTTTTTATAAATTTTCTTTATCTTTTTACTTCTAATCTTCTAGTTTTCTCACAAGGTTGAGCTATCATCTCTATAATTAGGCTATAAGATCCTTATTTGTAAGAGTGTTTTAGTTTATGGTCAAGGAAGTTATTCATAAGTTGTTTCACTCCATTGCATTGAAAATGGTTAGAGGTTGCATCTTTGAATGAGCTTGCGGGTTTGCAGTAGTATTTCTTGTGAGAACAATGAGGGACTTGCGGGGTCAAGAGTTCTTAAAAGAGCTTATAACAGAGAGATCGTACATGATCGATTATAGTGAAAATTCTTAATTGCGATAAAGGAGAAGATGTAGAGTAAGTTGCTTAAATCTCGAAACAGATCTCTTGTATTTGCAATTGCTTTTCTTACCGTCAACTCAACTCTGCTAACTATTGTTTTTATCTTGCATGCATATACTTTCTTTCTTTATATGCTTGATACTTGTTTTACATGCTTGAACTCATCTATAATTAAGAAAGCAATGAGCACCTCAACTCTTATATAAGAGAAATCCTGAGGAGAAGGGGTATACGGCTTCATTTCATGGTTATGAGTTTAACATTGTTTATGTGCTCATATTTGTGTAGAACTGTTAATTAAGTTTTAATTTTCGCATTTGATTAGCACATTAACTATTCGCCCCTTAGGTGATTTCAGGGTAGTGGGTTCTTATTGAATGTACATCTAGAGGGGAGTAAATAGGTGTAATGCTAACCTAATGATAAATAATGTGAAATTAAAAAATTTACACTAATAATATTAGACACAAGTGACATTCAAATAGTGAAGCCAAATTTTCAGTAAAGGGCTCTAGAACTTTTCTCAAGGTTCCTCTAGATTAAGAGTTGAAGTGCTTCAATAGCTCTCTTAGAATGATACAAGTATAAGCACAATATCATGCATATATAGATGAACAATAATAGCAATGCGAGATATAAAGAGAGTAGAGTTTAGAAAGATCACCAAACGCAAACACAAGAATATGTTTCGAGATTCGAGCACAAAGCTCTACATCCCCGCCTTCACCGCATGAAGAATTTCTACTCTCTACCAAAGAAATCAATAAAGGATACAAACCCAATTCTCTACACAAGAGGAGGCACAATGCCTATGCACAAAGCAATCAACTCTACACAAGAGGGAAGGCACAAAGCCAAAGCACAAAGCAAAAGAGAATGGTTATAACACTTGGTGATTACAAAAACCACAAACAACACCTCTCATAATACAATATCCTAGAAGATAGATTTTGCAATGAATAGCTTAAGCTTGTGAAAAAAATAAAGATTTTGAAAATGAAGCATAAAAGAAAATGCTTGAAAAAACTTCTTGAATGATATAGAAATTTGAGACTTGAAATCTAGAATTTCCCAATACTTGTTTTCTTTGATTTTTCAAAATTTTTGAAACCAAATAGAGTTATTGATTTTGAACTCAAAAACTGTTTAAAAACTTTGCTTAAAAACTCTGTAGAATATAAGAAATATTGCTCTTCAAAAACTTTTAAAAAATCTGGCCCAAAACCCATTTATATAGGTCAAAACAAAAAACTACTCGCTAGGCTCAAAGCACAGGTCAGAAAGACCTGTCGGTCAATCAGGCGGTTTACCGCCAATGGTCATATTTTTGACCAATAGGGATTGTCGGTCGACTAGTCGGTCGACCGATGAAACCCGAGAGTTCTATAGGAACAGTCGGTTGACTAGTCGGTCGGCCAATCTCCTAACTCTCATGGTGTGCACATTGGTACACGTCGGTCGACCGATAGAGCAAATGTGCTTTGTGGCGGTCGACCGGCTCAGCCTAAAGCCCACATAATATGAAATATTTAAACATTTTTTAAATCTAAATAAATTTCAATAAATTATACAAAATAAGTTCATATAAATACAATAGAGTACAAATATGTGTGATACAAAATCATAACATATTACAAACATGTGAACTATTTTTAAGGTATAGAAATTTATCCTTAAAATAAAAATCATATTTTCTGAAACTAAACTTCTAAATGAAAATCTGATTTTTTCAAAACTTTTATGAATACAAAAACAAGTTATTAAAACTCAATTTAAACTCAATGTGTATAGATAGGATCTAATACACATATAAAATAATATTGACTTGTTTTTAATGAATTAAATTACATTTCTTGAAAGAAAAACATAATTTTCAAATTCTAAATTTGTATATAAAAAGCTAGTTTTTCCAAAACTTCTAAAAATACAAAAACAAGTTGATCAAACATATTTGAAGGTAAATAGTGTATGAATATGCAACCAAAATGATATGAACTTGTTTTTGATGAAATACATTTTGTATACCAAAACACAAAACGTGAACCGACTAAACCAAAATGAAACTTGTGTATGTGAGCTTGAGCAATAAAAACTAATCTATTCTTTACAAGAGATCTAAACTCACAAACTCTAGACAAGTCTTCTTGTAGATCTTATTCTCCAAGTAGACTTGATCTAAACTTGATTCTCAAAGTTAGACTCCATCCTGAGTACTAAATATATTCTATAAGTTTGAGCTCTTGAATCACAATTTGTTAGCTTCAAAGAAGCTAAACACCAACTAAGATCTTGATCAATATTTGAAACTTAAACACAATATGATCTATAGTACTATAACTATATGAGTTAGTCATTATCAAAACTAGAGTGATAGACTTTTGGGCCAATAATTTCTCCCTTTTTGATGATGACAAAACTCATGAAGTTATATATGCATGAAAAAAGAAAAGATTTGTAAAAACTCCTCCTTAACTCATGCATAGCATAAAACATATAGATATTTGATGCAAGCTTATAGATATCAAACAAATTATGAATTTAAATTATGAATATAAACACATATATGCAAACATAAAATACAAGCATGTATATATAAACTCTAAAATTCTCTCTTTTATCAATTCATCAAAAAAGGTACACAAAACAAAGTACATTTATATGCGATATAACTCTATAAAAAGGAAAGATGTCAAGTTAACTTCCCCTGCATACATGCATTACATGGAGAAGGGATGACTAAATCCTAACCCATATAAGCATAGTATACAATATATAGATAGAGATGTTAAGCTCCCCTACATACATGTATGACATTAAAAAGAGAGGTCAAGCTCTCCCTTATACAATACATTCATCATAAGTTTATATATAAAGAAGACATTAAGTTAACTCCCCTTACACATAAGCAATAAATATCAAAACAAACTTGAAAACAAAATGAAAATTTGATTTTCTAAGATACCATTTGTAAAAATAAAATAACAATGCCAATTAAAAAAATAATACTTGTAAGATACCAATTATAAAACAAACATGGATACCAAGTAGAAAACTAGAAATACCAATTGAAAATAGTTTTGAAACTAGCAAAGATATCAATTTGCAAAACAATTTTGACACCAATTGAAGATTTAAATATGATACCATTGAATAGAAAGCGAAAGCCCATGATACCAATTTTGAACTCTAAACAATTTTGAAAACTAGATAGCAATTGAAAATATGAGCTATTAAAATATTTTTCTCAAAAAGTAGAGAATAAGATACCAATTAAAATATAAATCAGGAATTTTCTTTCCCTTTTTGAAACAATCACAAAGCTAATTCATAAGCTTTGAAAAATAATGATATCAATTGAAGGTGATACCAATTTATACACTAAAGCATACTCAAGCCATGCAAAAAGAAGATATGCAAAAACTTGCACAGAATATGCACAAAACATGCACAATCTGTTGGCCAAAAGGTTACAATCACCGGTTTCTTATTTTGGTGATAATAAAATGTATGTAATTATTTATTACTAATCAAGTTCAAGTGTTTTAAGTGTGTTTCAGAATTCAAGGAGATTTAATATTTTTCCCCTCTAAAGGAAGGTGCCGATGGCTCAAGGGTACTCAAGTATGGGATTGGAGCTCAAAGCACTCGATGTTGCTATTGGAGAAGCTCGCTTGAAGACACTTGTAGTCGTTTAGAACCTTGTAAGAAAATAGTTTATTAAAGTGTAGAATATAGATTTGATGCTCAAAGAGTACATACACAAAAATACACGCTTTTGAAAATACAAGTTTATTTTGTATTGGTGTTTTACATATTTGGTCTTGATACATATTTCATATATTTTCCAAAGATTTATATCAAGTTTAGACCTTGTATCTCAATTTCCAATACATGGTTATACCTCTTAAAAACCAATACAAATTTTATTAGAAAAATTTTCATTTTAGAAAACTGTTGTTTAGCCTAGTTCGGTCGACCGTTTGGTCGATCGTTGCCTATGACAGGACAAGTCGGTCGACAAACCGGTCGGCCGATCTTGTGGCTTGGGGTGTGCACATTGTGCATGTCTGTCGGTCGACCAACCGGTCAACTGTTCCATTGACCGACTGGCTCACCCCTAGCATCGGTTGAATTCGGCCGACTGGAGCCAGCTACTATATTTGAAAATATGGAGGGTCGGTCAACCGGCCGGTCGACCGATACACTGCTAGGACCTCAATAACGACTAGTTTTTGAATCTGTTTCGTCTTTTCTATTTTTCAACGGGCATTTCTTGTTTTTATGGGTCAAAACTCATCCCTAAAGACCTGATAAGTTTATAGGTTTTATGAATTGCTATATAAATTTGTCATTGGGTTTGAGTTTAAGATAATAGGCAAGTTTTTATAGAAAATCAAGTTTACTCTAAAAGAGAAAAGTTTTCTAGCTTCCAATTTTCAACTACGATCTTTTCAAAGCTAATTTTATTTGATTTTCAGCTCTTAAATTCTTTCTATTTGATTTTCTACTCTCACATAACTCCTTGAGTTTCATTTCATATTCTACTCTATAGAAAGTTGTAAGACAGACTGTTTGTGATCTTGAGTGATCACCAAGAACTTTATAACTTCAATTGGCTTTGCACTACCTTTTGTACAGATGATTGAGTGGTGAAGTTGTTACTCTGGTCTTGTATAAACCTTTTATAATTTCTTGTTGTAAGTACTCTTTGTGAAAGATTCTTTAGTGGATAGTGAAATCCTTCATAGTGGTGAAGGAGAGGACGTAGAGCGGTGGCTCGAACCTCGAAACAAATTCTTTATATTTGCGATTGCTTGTCTCTTGATCTCAATCTCTTTACTTATGTTATTACTTCTCTTACAATCTCTATTCATTGCTTGCATCACTATCGTCATTGTATTAAATTCATCATTCACTTTTGTCGGTCTATACTCATCTCAATAAGAAGGCAATTGAGTACCTAGAGCCCTTCACGAAGTTCTAGAGCCATTCACGAAGAATTCGGCTTCAATTTTTATTTTGAGTGACTGATTTGCATCATTTAGCATAGTTTGTTTTTATTTCATATTTGATTAGCATTACACCTATTCACCCCTAAGTCTATTTCAATTGGTATCAGAGACTTGATCTCTAGATTTTAGCTTAACCACCTTAGAGAGATCCTATTTGCTAATCACTTCATTTACATTTTTATTTATCCACAATAGTAAAAATGGCCAAAGGAATTAAGACCCCTTCTAAGTTTGATTACCTTAACTTTTCCATTTGGAAGGTTAAGATGACTGTGTTCTTGCAATCCCTAGAAAGTCAGGTTGCAAAGGCGGTGACTAAACCCTTTAGTGTACTTGTTGGTAACGAGGACACTTGGTCCGACATTGCCACTAAGAAATTTTCTGTCAATGCAAAGGCACACTATGCATTACTTCAAGCCTTGAACGATGATGACATAGGTAGGGTCATCCATTGTAAATCTGCCTATGAGATTTGGTCACACCTAGTGGTCACGCACGAGAAAACTTCACAAGTCAAGAGAGTTAAGATTGATCTCTTGCATTCTCAATATGAAAATTTCACCATGCATGAAAATGACTCCATTGATGACATGGTTATAAGATTCACTAAAATTACTAATGGTCTTACTTCTCTAAGTGATACAATTGATAATGACAAAAAAGTGAGAAAGGTCATTCGTGCACTACCACCTTTATGGGGGGTCAAGGCTACAACATTGAAGGAGATAAATGACAAAGAAGAGATGAAGCTTATCGGCCTTATCAGCAACCTTAATACCCATGAGATGGAGAAGAAAACAAGAGAAGATATGGCACCATAAAAGAAGAAGATGCTAGCCTTCGAATGCACTCTCACCATCTCCGATGAAAATGATAAAGAAAAAGATGATGAAGACCTCTCCTTCCTAATGAAAAATGTAAGGAGGATATACTACAAGGCTAATTTCAATAAGAGAAGATGATGGCAAGAGAAGGAGGATAAGAAGATCATTTGCTTCAATAGTCAGAAACCAAAACATTTCATTGCCAAAAACCCGAACATAACATTGCCGAGTGCCTAGAGAACAAAAGGAAGTCTACAACCTCCAAGAAGCCTTATAAAAAGAAGGTCTTGAAAGCTACATGAGATTTGGAGAGTGAATCCAAAGAAGAGATAGATACGGTAAACGTGTGTTTCATGGCAAATGACAACACACCCAAGGTAACATCCAAACCTTTACTTGATGATTGTGAATTAACAATGGATGAATTGGGTGAGGCATTTGAAGAACTTTTCAATAATTCAATTATTATGATTTTATAAAGAATAAATATTTAAACATGAAAAAAATAAAATTCTTCAAAATTAAGTTATCACACTATCAAAAGAAAAAGATGTTTTATCTTTCACACTTATGTCTGCAAAAAAAAGATTTTGATGCATACAAAGTTTCTTATAAAGAAAAATTTTCTTTAATTGATGAAAATGAGATTTCTATTTTGAAAACTAAAATTAACACTTTAGGTGATGTTTTGAAGAAATGTGAGTTTGATAAGGCTAGATTAGAGGCCATGCTTTCAAAGAGACACAAACATGTTCATGCTTCTCATACTACACATACTCACACTCATTATACTACACATTCCCACTCCCATCAAGCACAACATGCTAACACACATCATGCTAAACATGCCATGCCACACCAATAAGCATGCTTATGTTTCTCATGCACATAATGCATTTATGTACGGTAGAGTTTATAATTGTACCTATTGTGGCCGGAATGGTCACTTAGCTAAGTTTATTTTGATCGAATAAATACTTCAAATGATCATGTTTGGGTTCGAAGAGCTAACAATATAGGACCTAAGAAAATTTGGGTACCAAAATTAATGAATACTTTACTTGATATAGGTACACACCACGACTCCAAAATGTAAGGAGCGGTGGTACCTTGATAGCGGTTGCTCAAGGGGTATGACTTGGGATATCAATAACTTTGCAACCCTATTAAGGTATCATGAAGGTGGCACTGTCATCTTCAGAGATGATTTAAAGGGTAAAATCATTAGTATAAGTAATATCTAAATTGTCTCACGTCTGTTAATAGAAAATGTTATTTTGGTTGAAGGTCTCAAGTCTAATCTCTTGAGCAGTAGCCAACTTTATGATAAAGATTTTAACGTTATTTTTGATGATTTACTTGTGATATTTTAGATAAGAAAATAAATATTTGCGTTCTTTCTGGTTTTCGTAAAAATAATATTTATATGATTTGATATGTTGAATTTACAATGCAATGTTACTTGTTTAAATATTTTTAATGAAGATTCTTGGTTATGATATAGGAGACTAGGCCATGTTTCATTTGACCATCTATCTAGAATTAACTTTAAGGAATTGGTGAAGGGTATTCCTTACTTGAAGTTTGAAAAGTACTGCATTTGTGATGCGTACTGACTTGGGAAACAAACCAAGTGCTCTTTCAAAGCAATCAAAGATATCATGACATCTAGACCATTAGAGTTGATCTATATGGATTTGTTTGGCCCAACAAAAACTAAAAGTCATAGTGAAAATCGTTTTGTTTTTATTTTAGTTGATGATTTCTCTAGATTTACATAAGTCTTCTTTTTTGAACACAAAGATGAAGATTTTTTGTGTTTTCATGTTTTTTGAAAAAGAGTTGAAAAAGAAAAAGATTTTTCAATTTCGCGCATAAGGAGTGATAGAGATGGTGAATTCATTAACCATTATTTTTTCACTTATTGTGAAAAAATAAAATTAAACATGAACAATCCTGTCCTAGAACTCCACAACAAAATGGAGTACTAGAAAGGAAGAATCGCTCTCTTCAAGAGATGGCTAAGAAAATGATTAGTGAATATACACTCCCTCAATATCTGTGGACCGAGGCTGTAAACACTTCATATTACATATCGAATAGAGTTTATTTTTACAAAAATACTTTCAAAACTCTATTTGAGATTTACTATTCGAGAAAACCAAATGTTTCATATTTTAGAGTTTTTAGTTGTAAATGTTTTATTTTGAACACTTAAGATAATTTTGGTAAATTTTGATGCCAAATCTTATGAAGTTATATTTGTTGGGTATTCAAATACTAGTAAGGCCAATAGAGTTTTTAATAAGTCTAAGAGTCTATGCATGTCAAGTTTCAAGAATCTAATATTTTTGTGAACAATGTTATAGAAATTAATTTCTTAGGTGAAGATATGGAGAAAATATCATTGAAGGACTCACTAATGTAAGAAGATAAGTCAAAGGATGAGGAACATAGTGAGGCTCAAGAAGTTGAAGTGAAACCATCATAATCACTTCCAAAGGATTGAAGATATGCTACAAATCATCCCAAGGACCTCATCATAGGTGATGTATCCAAGGGGTAACTATTTGCTCCAAACTCCGTGATATTTGTGGCTATTTTGCATTTATTTTACATATTGAGTCTAAGAACATCCTTGAAGCTGAGAGCGACTCATATTGGCTGCTTGCAATGTAAGAAGAGCTCAATCAATTTGAGCGCAATTAAATTTGACAACTTGTTCCTAGACCGTATGATAGACCAATCATTGGTACTAAATGAATTTTTAAGAATAAATTAGATGAATCAGAAAATGTTATTAGAAACAAAGCTAGGTTAGTGGCCAAAGATTACACTCAAACCAAAGGTATCGATTTTGAGAAAATCTTTGCACCCGTAGCACAGTTAGAAATCATATGGATTACACTTGCTTTTGTTTCATTAAAAGATTTTAAACTTTTTCAAATGGATGTTAAAAGTACATTTTTAAATGGTTTTATCGAAGAGGAGGCGTCTGTTGAATAATCCGCCGGGTTTGTTGATCCTATACAATTGGATTTTACTTTTAAACTTGAAAAGACTTTATATGGTTTGAAACAAGCTCCAAGAGCTTGGTATGAAAGACTTTCTACTTTTTTTCTAAATATTTTAGTAAAAGCTAAAGTTGACACTACATTGTTTACAAAGCATGTAGATAGTGATATCCTAATTGTGTAAATTTATGTTAATGATATCATTTTTGGATCTACTAATGAAGTGCATTGTAAAAATTTTGAATCATACATGAAAAAAGAGTTCGAAATGTCTATGATGAGAGAGCTTAACAACTTCCTTGGACTCCAAATCAGTAAAGGAGTGGTGAGATTTTCATACATCAAGCCAAATATACAAGAGAGCTTATCAAGAAATTTGAACTTGAAGATGCAAAAATAAGCAAGACTCCCATGGCTACCGCAACAAAACTTGACAAGGATGAAAAAGTAAAAACATTAACATTAAACTCTATAGAAGTATAATGTAGTTTTGCTTTATTTGATAGCTAGTAGGCCGAATATTATGTTTAGTGTTTATTTATGTGCTGGATTTTAATCTTGCCCTAAAGAGTCCCACTTTATTGTAGTAAAACGCATTATTAGATATCTTAAGGGCATTATTCGAAAGGTCTTGTTGTATCCGAAAACCGGATAATTTTCAATGACGATTTTTTCAGATGCATACTATGCCGGTTGTAGAGTGGATAGGAAGAGTACTAGTAAAACTTGTCAATTTTTAATTGTCTAGTTTCATTGTCTTCCAAAATAAATTCCGTAACCCTCTCAACCGCCAAGGCGGAGTATGTTACAGCCGGGGCTTGTTGTGCACAAGTTTTTTGAATGAAATATACTCTTCTTGACTATGATTTGTATTATGAACATATTAAAATATTTTGTGATAGCACTAGAACTATTCATATGAATAAGAATGCAAATCTATATAGTAAGATCAAGCATATAGAGATTCGATATCACTTTCTTAGAAATCACCATGAGAAAGGAAATATTGATATTGATTATATTTTCAATGATTTTCAACTTGCAGACATTTTTACTAAACTACTAGATTATAATAGATTATGATTTATTTGTGGGGAGTTAAATATTTGTACTATGATTCATGAGTTCTGAAATTGTTTCATGATTATCTCATATGGTTTTATGTATTTTAAATTAATATAAATGTGTTTTTCAATTGGTATCTATTTTGGTTTCATTTTTTGTATGTTTTACTCTTTTTTGATCCATAATAAAAAGGGCGAGATATATTTGAGTTATTGAGTTATGATAATGTTTATGACATTTAATAATTAAGTTTTAGTTTCTTTTTTGGTATTTCATGAACTTTATGTATATCTATTTTCAGTACCATGCTTATGTGCAATGCCCTGATTCATTGTTTTTTTCATTGCATAATATTTTTGGAGGAAGGAGGTATGGAAAGATGGTAGGCTGTTTATGCATATTGTTATTAATTGGTATACTTTTCATACATGCATTCATATAATTTGTTTTCAAATTGACACTTTATTGATATAGTCATATTGATATCTTGTACTTGATAAATAAGCATAACCTGAGGGGGAGCTTTTCCAAAGCTCTATTCTTTCATTTATTTTAAATAACTCACATATTTTGTCATCATAAAAAAGGGGAGATTATTTGCCCAAAGGTTACAATCACCAGTTTCTTATTTTGATGATAACAAAACGTATGTAGTTATATAGTACTAATCAAGTTCAAGTGTTTTAAGTGTGTTTCAGGGTTCAAGAATATCTAATATGTTTCTTCTTCTAAAAAAAGGTGTCGATAGCTCAAGGATACTCAAGTATGGGATTGGAGTTCAAAGCACTCAACATCACTATTGGAGAAGTCCGCTTGAAGATATTGTAGTCTCTTAGAACCGAAACTAAATAGTTTGTTAAAGTGTGGAATATAGATTTGATGCTCAAAGAGTTGCAGACAGAAAAATACACATTTTCAAAAATACAAGTTTGTTTTGTATTGATGTTTTACATGTTTGATCTTGATATATATTTCATATATTTTTAAAGAGTTATATCAAGTTTAGAACTTGTATCTTAATTGCCAATATATGGTTATACCTCTTAAAAACCAATACAAATTTTATTAGAAAAATTTTCATTTCAGAAAACTATTTTTCAGCCTTGGTTGGTCGACCGTTGGTCGACCATTACCAATGACACCGACCAGTCGACTGACCTTGTGGGTTGGGTGTGCACCTTATGCAAGTCTGTCGGTCGACCGACCGGTCGACTGCCAACTCCTGCGGTCGACCAACTGGCTCACCCTTGGCCTTTGTTGAATCCGGTCGACCAACTGGTCGACTGTAGCCAATAGTTATATTTTAAAATATGGAGGGTCGGTCGACCGGCCGGTCGACTGACACTGCCAAAACCTCAATAATGGCTAGTTTTTCAATCTGTTTTATCTTTTCTGTTTTCCAACAGCATTTCCTATTTTTATGGGTCAAAACTCATCCCTATAGACCTGGTAAGTCTTACCTATAGGTTTTATTAGTTGCTATTTAAATGGATCATTGGGTTTGAGTTCAAGATAATAAGTTTTTACAAGTTTTCATAGAAAATCAAGTTTACTCTAAAAGAGAAAAGTTTTCTTGCTTCTAATTTTCAAGTGCAATTTTTTCAAAACTAATTTCATTTGGTTTTTTAGTTCTTAATTTCTTTCTATTTAAATTTCTACTCTCACAAAACTCCTTGAGCTGCATTTCATATTCTACTCTATAGGATGTTATAAGAAAGAGTGTTTGTGATCTTGAGTGATCGCCAAGAGCTTTGTAATCTTAATTGCCTTTGTGCTACCTCTTGTGTAGAGGATTGAGTGGTGAGTTGTGTACTCTAATCTTATGTAGACCTTTTATAATTCCTTGTTATAAGGTTCCTTTGTGGAAGATCTTTTAGTGGATAGTGAAATCCTTATTAGTTGTGAAGGCGGGTCGTAGAGCGGTGGCTCGAATCTCGAAACAAATTTTTGTGTTTGTGATTGCTTGTCTTTTGATCTCAATGTTTTTACTTGTGTTGTTACTTCTCTTGCAATCTCTATTCATTGCTTGCACACTTTCAATATTACATTACATTCATCATTCACTTTTATCGGTCTATACTTATCTCAACAAGAAGGCAATTGAGCACCTCAAACATAATCTAGAGGAATATTAGAGAAGAAGTTCTAAATCTCTTCACGAGAAATTCGGCTTCAATTCTTCTTTTGAGTGACTGGTTGGTATCATTTAGCATAGTTTATTTTTATTTCACATTTGATTAGCATTACACCTATTCATCTCCCCTCTAGGTGTATTTCACAATCAACTTAGCATATTTATGCATGTATGTCAATTGAAATACCATTCATAATAAAAAGCATACATATATAGATAAATAAGAATGAGTTTACAAAAATCAATTATCATGAGAATCATATGTATAACTCATTGAAACCACCAACCTACATGCACATATTAATAAATAGTCATTTAAGAAAAATAAGACATGATCACCTAACAAACCGCCCACTAAGGGTAGAAGTTTTCAAAATAATAATTTTGAATAGTTAAGCATAGTTTGAAGATACTACCAAGAGAAAAATCAAAGAACTAATGTAAAATAGTTTTAAAAATTAGTTCAAACTTCTTCATACATAAACTAAATCATATAACTCATGAAACATGCTAATTCATAAGAATTGTCACTCATAATTCATATAACACAAATATACTCATGAATATAAAATCATGAGTAAATAAAAGATATAGAGTGTATAAGAGTCACGTAAATAATACTTTCATGAAGATAAAACAATGAAGCTCAATTTCATCGAAACCTATATCAAATTCTTTTTCATAAACATGAAAATGTGAATCATGAAAAATTCTATTTTCATCAAAAACTATTTAGGAATTCCATTGAAGATGTAAAAATAAATTTCAAGATATATGTAAGTTTTGTAAAAACTAAAGCGCGTGCGTGCAAACACACACACACACACACACACACACACACACCCATACATGAAATGAGTACACATAGAATAAATAACATTCAAGAATACAATATGTATATCATGTAGTTTTAACACAATTTACACATACATGAGGCAAAAACATTCTTACAGAAAATCAAGATGTGTACAAGTGCAATATCAAAACAAATTATTATAATAAAAGTGGGCATGTACAAATGTAAGAATCATCAAAAATAGACCATATAAGTACAATAAAATATACAATGAGTACACATAAGTAATGTAACATGTAAAGCATAAGAATCAAGTGTAACTCACGAATTGTACATATTACAAGTTTTAACAAAAATTACATTAGACATGTAACCAAAACATAATATCAAAAAAAAATCAAAACATGATTGAGAATCAAAATAATCATGGGTGTAAATATAAGGGTTGCCAAAACTAGGATGTACACGCATAGCTAAACAATGTTTGAGAATGCAAAAGATATGAATCAATTTTACATAAAATCATGAGTATATCTCAAAGAGTATATATGTATATCACAAGTTCTAACAACCATTGCATTTAACAAGTATGAAACATGATATGCTAAAATCATCCAATTCATAAGCATATACATACATACATATACATATACATATATATATATACACACACACATACATACATACATATACATATATGTACATACATACATACATATATGCATACATACATATACATATATATATACACACATATGTATATATATATATACAGATATATATATATATATATATATATATACATATATATATATATACACACATATACACACACACACACACACACACACACACACACACACACACATATATATATATATATATGACATGGAGGATAGAGATAGTTACCAAACCAAAATAACTAGTCTCCAACTACAACAACAACACCAACTAAGCCATTTGTCCTAAGTATTTAGAGTAGGCTACATGAACCAAAAAAGAATTACGTCGGATTAGGCACATGGATCAACTTTCTCCACTCATTCCTATCAAGCAATATGCCTTCATTAAGACCTTTATCCTTTATATCTTGTAGTATCACCTCCCTCCATGTTTTCTTCGGTCTCCCCTGCGCTCTTTTAACTTGCACTAATTTGGTACGCTCTGCTCGTCAGACTGGCGCATCGGTAGGTCTATGTCTCACATGATCAAACTATCAGAGGCAGTTTTCTCTCATCTTCTCTTTTATAAGGGCTACACTTATCTTTATATGAATATTCTCATTTCTTACCTTATCTCTCATCGTGCTACTACACATCCAACAAAACATATGCATCTCCGCTACACTCATCTTCTGGGCATGGATATCTCTTTATAGCCTAATATTTTGTGCCATATAACAAAGTTGGCTTAATGACAGTCCGATAAAACTTTCTCTTTCCATAACGGAATGTTACGGTCGCATAAAACTCCTGTTGTACTCCTCCATTTCAACCAGCTGGCTTGAATCCTATGGTTGACATAATTATTGATCTCCCCATCCTTTTGAATAATAGAACCCAAGTACTTAAAATGACTGCTTATCGATATTTCTTATCCGTACAGTGTCAAAATACTATAATCTCATATTTCCTGTTTATTGAATTTGCACTCCATATATTCTGTTTTGACTATACTTAATTTAAAACCTCAAGATTTTAGAGTTTGCCTCCATAACTCCAATTTGTCATTTACTCAGCTCTCGTCTCATCGACTAGGATAATATCATCAGCAAATAGCATAGACCATGGTATCTCATCCTGAATAGCTCTAGTAAGCTCATCTATCACTATAGAAAATAAAAATGGACTCAATGCAGATCCTTGATGTAATCCAATTGTGATAAAAAAAATCATTTGTTATACCTCCATAAGTTCTGACATTTGCCACTACTCCATCGTACATGTCCTTGATTATATTAATATATTTGATGAGAACTCTCTTTTTCATCAATGTCCACCATAATACCTCTCTTGACACCTTATCATAAACTTTTTCTAAATTAATAAAGACCATATGCAAAATAACTAGTCTCCATTTTTCTAAAAATATTGTGGTTATCCCACCAATACTCCTTGATAGTGTTTGCATCTATAGTTGTGTCCATCAAGCTCCAATACATCCACCAATAAGGCACCAAGTCTCTCACATCTTGTGAGATCCCACTGTTAGACTTATTTTGATTAGAGCAAAACTACACAAGTCTATTTGGATTTATACACCCGTCTTTATAAGCCTGTGTTGTTGGACCCAATAAAGAATTGATCAAGCCTAATATTTGGGTTTAAATACGTTTCAATTACACTTAGCCATGAGTGTATTTAAATTAAGATATGAGACTCATCTACACGTATGAAACTCATATTATCAATTGAGGGCCGAGATCTATGATGAGTTGAACTAAAATTCCTTGATACTATATATATATATATATATATATATATATATATATATATATATATATATATATATATATATATATATATATATATATATATATATATATATATATTACCTCTCCACCAACATCCAGCATGACCCAATCTCTCTCTTAGAGGTCTCTTATCTCTTTTAAGGATTAAGAAGAGAACTTGACGGTTTGAGAGAAGAATCCCCTCCCTCAACTCCGGCGTCCTCGAGATCATGTAACCTTCGACACCCTTTCATAATGGAATCAGGTATGCCTAAACCCTCCTTGCCTTTGATCTTGATAAAGAGACTTTTAGTTTATGTGCGGATCTTGTATGAAATAATTATTAGATCCAATAATTAGCATCAGAGCCTCCTTTTTATCGGATCATCGGGATATAAAGTAAATGTTTGATCTCGATCTTAAAGTCACAATCGATCTTTTGATTTAATTCAATAAAAAATTATTTTTTGTCTCTCAAAAAATTGAACTAAATTGGAGAAGATTAATTGAATTATGTATATATTTTCTGAGAATTTTTCTATATTATTATTCAAATTTATTTTCTGAAATAAAAAAAACAAAAGAAAAGATGCATGCTGCATGCAAGCGCATGCATGCTTGATGCAACATGCGTATGCTTCAGCATGCATGCATGCGTGGGCACACAGCAGCCGCCGGCCCATGGTTAAAATAGCAAAATGGTTAAAAAAAAGGTTAATTGTTTTACGTTTCTTAATTCAGTGGGATTATGAGATTATTTAGAATTATAAAATTTAGAGATAAAATTTTACTCTAGTAAGAAAATCTACCCCTAGTTTATCTCATATTAAATTTTAATTCGGATTGTTGAGATTGATTTGGGTTTTAGGATTGAGTTAGAATTCTAGTCTATTAAGGACATTTTGGGTAGAATTCTAATCAAATAAAGAGTCCTAATCTCAATCAACCTCACATTAAGCTAATCGGGTTTTACTCAATTTGTTAAACCCAACCCATTAAGAAGAAAACTTATAAGTTAACAATTGTGGGTCGGGTCTGATCCAGACCCGATAAGCACTGCAAACCTGTTTTGCCAATAAAAACTTCAATTAACCGTTGCGGGCTCATTCGACCTTTGTTTTGAGCATGTAAATAGTCATTTCGAAGCTCTTAACAAGCACTACAGTATTACAGGCACTATACATGACAAAATAGTAGTTAATTGATATAAAGTAGGCATTGAAGTGTATGTTTACTAGGTTATATGTGTTTTACATGCTTCCGCTTCACAAATATTTATTATATTGCTTATATTGTTCTAGCATGATGAATATTAATGTTTACTACAGTTAATAACACAGATAAAAATATATATATACATGTTCAAATTAAAGAATTTATAAAAGAGCTTATTTAATTGCGCATATAGTTAATGCGTACAATAACTAACCCAAAGGAAGAATATTATTTGGCCGAATTATGTACGGCGTCAGATACTTGATATTAGTAATGCAAGTGGGAGAAACTTGGTGTGTGGTAATCGGCTCAAAAGAAGGTTATCACACTATAGATCCATATTGCATTACCCTTATCAACTAGTCCGACGGCGGAATAAGAATCTTGATGCGTAAATTTGTGTGGCCCATGCATGCGGCAATCAGCCCAAAGAAACGTTGTCATTATGGCTGGGTCATTACATATATTATATGATCAATATAGGTAACTTAAATTTTGAGATCAATCCTACAAAGGGACAGTCGACCCCAAGGAAGGCTATTTTCTCACATAATATCTAGACTTTAAGGTATCTATATTGAATCAGTACAGAGTTAGCATAAAGAGATACAACTTGCTTTGAAAGTTTGACTGACAGCTCTATTGATCAGACTGGTTGCATTTTTTAAAATTCACTTTTTATGGCTATTATAGTAGAATTTTGTTAATGCAATGTTTATGTTAAATTGATGAGAAGTTGTATGCTTATGTAGTTTAAATCGAATGGTACAAACTTTAAGAAGTGATCAGACCACATAAAAGATTATTCTTAAATTCATGGACCTAGATTACACCTTAAGGACTGATAGACCCCTACTATCACTAACAAAAGTTCAGTTAAAGAAATGCCAATTATTATAAGTGGGAGAGATAAAGGATGTGTCTAATGGTCATGAAGCACATTATTCCTATAACTATTAGGAGTTTTATGCTGATAAAGTCATTGCTAAGAGTTTTCAGATGAAATAGCTGACCGATTTATTAAATCAGATAAAGTTAAGGCCAGCATGCATCTTAGCAAGCTGATAAATATGTGTTACAATGGCAAAGAAAAAATAAAGTAGTATATTATAAAAATGTCCAATCTTATTTCTAAACTAAAGGCATCGAAATTGAAACTCTCTGAAGAGATTCAGTGCATTTCATCCTGATCTCTTTTTTCTAACACAATATAATCCTTTTCAAGATTATTTAAAATGCTCAAAGGAAAAACTGGAGTCTCATTAAGCTCATCAGCCAGATTGAAATAGAAAAGACTGAAAGGCTCACTTAGCATCTAGGGTAATATTTCTAATAAGAAAAAAAGTGAAACTAAAGGGAGGAATATAAACACCATTATAGTAGCCGATCCTAAGTGGCAAAAGAGAAGGACAAGAAGCCTAAGGTCATTGCATGCTTTTTCTGCAACAAAGTAAGCCACCTCAAGTAGGATTGCATAAAGTATCAGAAATGGCTATTTACGGGTATATCTCATATTTATATTTGTTCCTTAATTAATTTAACTTTAGTGCCACTTCATAAATGGTGCATAAATAATTCACATAAGCGATTCAATGCGGAACTTCCAACCCAAAGGAAGTCTAACTCAGCTAAGCGATACGTATACATGGGTTATGAAAATAAAGTTACAGTTGAAGTTGTTAGAGTTTGTACGCTTAGATTAGATTCTGATTTTTTATTTTAGATTTAGATGAGACATTATTTATACCGTCCTTTTAGGCAGAATCATATTTCTATTTCATTGTTAGACAGATCTGGTTTTACTATCATTATTGGTAATGAAATGCTTAGTCTACTTTTCATATCTAAAGTTGTTAGTACTGAAATTCTAATTGATGTCTATATAAATTGAAACTTCATGCTTCATATCCTGATTCTTTATATGTGAATAGCCTAGGCACTAAGTGAACATTAATTATAGAACATTAGGAAGTTTGGTGTTAAACAGAGTTCAGAAGTCTTAAATTAAGAGTACACAGATATTTGTGGCCCATTCCCTAAAGCTTCCTGGAATGGCCACAGATACTTCATCACTTTTACAGATGATTACTCTCGTTATGGGTAGCTATACTTGATTCATGAGAAATCTCAATCACTGGACATGTTTAAAATCAATAAAACTGAAGTGGAAAATCAACGGAATTGAAAGATTAAAGCCATTGGATCTGACCGCAGTGATGAGTACTATAGCAGATACGACTTACAGGTAGATGTCCAGCATTTTTTTTGTCAATTTTCTGTAAAAGTGTGGTATTGTAGCCCATTACACCATGCTAAAGACACCTCGTCAAAATGGTGTTGCTGAGAGAAGAAATCACACACTAAAAGACATGGTTAGGAGTATGATAGCTCACACTACTCTACCAGAGTCATTATGGAGTGAAGCCTAAAAGACTGTTGTCTACCTTCTTAATAGAGTATCTAGCAAAACAGTAACTAAAACCCTATTTGAGTTATGAACTGAAAAATCTCTCAGTATTAGGTATCTACATGTTTGGGGTTATCTAGCAGAAGCTTGACCATATATATCATATAAGAAGAAGCTAGACTCAAGGACAGTTAGTTGTTTATTAGTAGGGTATTCTGAGAGGTATAAATGATTTAAGTTTTACTGGCCCTTTACTAAGAACATACAGAAAGATATTGCTAAATTTTATGAGGATATTCAGAACAATGAGAGTCAGCTATATAAGGATTTAACATTTGAGAAAGAACATATTGTTATACCCATGACAACTATTCCAAATGATGACTTAGTTGTTCCACTTCAGAATAAAAATACAGTTGTACCCTTACAAGTATAGATACAGCTCATCCTGAAGTAGATCCTGTTGATGAGGTAGAACCTAAAAATTCTCAACCACAAGTGCCTAGGAGATCAATTTGAAAAAAGAGATCAGTCATTACAAATACCTATATAGTTTATCTTCAAGATGATGAGTTTGACATATGGCTAGAGGATGATCTCACATCTTTGAATGAGATCATACTCAGCATTCACTCCACTAAGTGATCAAATGCCATGAAAGATGAGTTAGAATCTATGAAGGATAATGATGTTTGAGATTTAGTAGAGTTGCCTAAATGAAAGAAACTGGTTAGTTGTAAATGGGTATTCAAAACCAAGCAGGATTCGAAAGGCAATGTCGAAAAATATAAGGTACATCTTGTCGCAAAGGGATTCACTCAAACAAAAGACATTAACTATAAGGAGACTTTCACCCCATTTTTCATAAAAAATTATTTTAGAATTATCATTGTACTAGTGGCCCACTTCGACCTCCAGTTACACCAAATAGATATTAAGATTGTCTTCCTTAATGGCGACATTGAGGAAGAAATCTATATGGTGCAACCAAACAATTTTGAAGCCAAAGGTTCACAATATTTGGTTAGCAAATTAAAGAAATTTATTTATGGTCTAAAATAAGCATCCCATCAATGGTATTTGAAATTTGATCAAGTAATATCCAATTATTGATTTTAAGGAGAATGTGGCTGGTCAGTATATTTACCATAAATTTAAAGGGAGTAGACATATATTTCTTGCGCTATATGCGGATGACATTCTATTAGCAAGTAATGATATGGCTCTTCTACTTGAGACCAAGAATTTTGTCTTAAAGAATTTTGGGATCAAAGATCTTGGAGACACTTCTTTTGTGATAGGTATTTAAATTCAACGTGACAGGGCACATGAAATATTATGTTTATTACAAAAGACCTATATCGATAAGGTGTTAGATAAATGAAGATTTGCTCCCTAGGTGATACACCTGTCACTAAGAGAGATAAGTTGAGGCCACTTCAATGTCCCAAGAATGATCTATAGAAAGAGCAAATGAAAGACATTTCATATGCATCGGTAGTTGAAAGTCTGATGTATGCTCAAGTTTGTATCTGGCCAGACATAGTATATGTCATTGAGAAACTTGGCAGATACTTGATCAATCCTGAAATTGATCGCTAGAAGACTACCAAGAAGGTAATGTAATATCTACAGAAGACTAAATAAAATCTAATCAGCTTACAGCTGATTAGATACACAAATTCAGATTATATTGGATGTATCGACAATAAGAAGTCCACTTCAGGTTACATTTTCTGACTATAGGAAGACAGTGGATTTAGTCGAGAGGCCATTACAATTAACACTGTGACAATAAAAGCTATAGAGCTATACTGCAATAGTGATAAGAGTTCAGTAAAGTCAAAGCATATCGATATCTATTTTCTTGTCATCAAGAATCAAATTCAGAATTACATTGTGTCTGTTGATAATGCTAGTACTATTCTTTGTATTACAGACCCACCACTAAAAGACTGCCAACTAAAGTCTTCTTAGAGCATAATGCTCATTTGGGGATGGCTAGTCATAATGATATTCTGTTTTAGTGGGAGTGGATAATTTTATGTAACAAACATTATTTTTAAGTGCACTTTATATATATTTGTTGATTCTGATAATGAAGTGAATATTGCTTTCTTTAAAATTCCTTTTGGGTTTAATTTTCGCATTTGAGTTTGTAAGCAGTTAGACTCATTGGAGTCATAAAAAAGATTCGATGGAGTCATAAGGTTAGACTCATTGGAGTCATAAAGTGAAAATCAGTTAGAATTATACCTTATTTGATCAGAGGACATTTTCATGCTACACGTTCACATTTGATTTATGTCGTTAAGAATTCTGAAACTTGTGATGTGGAAGGATCAACCTCGATTATATAGAAGGTAATGACTGCCACGTTCAGTGGTAGGACACTTAATGGACCAGATTGTTTTGAAATATGTTTTATTGATGGTTAAAGTTTTGGTACCATAAAGTTTTGTATAACATCCTTCCAGTATGACTTGTTTGGCCTAAGTGGGAGATTGTTAGACTTATTTAGAGTAGAGTTTAAATTAATTTGGAGCTACACAAGTCTAATTAGATTTATACATCCGTCTCTATAAGCTTGTGTTGTTGGACCCAATAAATAATTGAACAAGCCTAATAGTTTGGGTCTAGACATGTTTCAGCTACACTTAGCCACGAGTGTATTTAAATTAAGATGTGGTACTTATCACACGTGTGGACTCATGTTATCAATCAAAGGCCTAGATCTATGATGAGTTGAACTAGGATTCATTGATGCTATATATATCATGGATAGGATTCTCTCTCCACCACCATCTAATATGACCCAATCTCTCTCTTGGAGGCCTCTCATTTTCTCTAAGGATGAAGAAGAGAACTTGGTGGCTGGAGAAAAGAATCCCCTTCCTCAACTCTAGTGTCCTCGAGATCATGCAAACATTCGGCATCCCTTTCATAATAAAATCAGGTATGTCTAAACCTTCTTTCTCTTTAATCTTGATAAAGAGACTTTCAGTTTATGTATGAATCTTGTATGAAATAATTATTAGATCCAACACCCACACCTACATAAAAAATAATATGAGTGAATTTTGGTACTCAAGCTTTCTTGGGTCCTTGAGGTTAGTACTTCTTCTGACCTAAACATTCTTACTTGCAAATTAGAAACATTTAATCTATCATAACAAAATTTTATAAGGTGGCCTTTATGATCGCAATGTGTACATGTGTACACTCTAGCATATATAGTGGCATGTGTGTGAACATAGTGTGCTTGTGTATATTGTGGAGAGTGTGCATACATATATGGAGCATGTTTCTTGCGAAACATGATTTCCAATCTTTTGTGGTCAATGTCACATTCACTCAAAGTGAAGCCTAAACAAACAATATTCTTCTTTAACGCACAAATCTCATTTTCAATATTTGAACAAGAAACATCATGAGAATTAGAAACAAAAACCTTTTCTTTTTGACTTAAAATATTTTCAAAGAATCTTTTTCCTTTGAAATCAAAACAATATTCTTTTTCAAAATTTCATTTTCTTTTGAAACTAAATCAAGTTGAGTTTTCAAAGAATCCTTTTCAATTAATGCAAATCTCTTTGTTTGGAAACAAAATCAACTTTGTTTTTCAAAGAAACATTATCATTCAAAATAACTTCCTTTTCATTTAAAATCAAATCAAGTTTGGAAGATAAAAGCTCTTTTTCCTTTAAAACAATATCCTTCTCTTTTAAAATTTCTTCTTTTTCTTTCAAAAAACAATTTAATTTTGAAGATAAAAATTTATTTTCTTTCTTTAAATTCAAACTCTTATTTTTCAATAATTTATATTTTGTGAGTAAATCTTCACAAAACAAAGCAAGTTCATCATTTAACATATGTGCATCCTCACTAGACATATTATCATTAGATGTACTTGTACAATCATCAATGTTGGATTATGAATTTACCTCAAGGGAGTACTTCTCTGGACCATGAAGCAAACTTGGTCAGAATCATTATCACTAGATTCTTTCTCCAAATTGTTTAAACCTCGTCCTTCAAGAAAGATCAACGTGTTTTACACTACAAAAGCAGAATCACAAATGAGAAATTATAAAAAGATAATCTTTATTAAGCATTTGCTTTAGTGCAATATGGACTTGTGCACTAGCCTCTAAGTATTTGTCATTTTCAATATGTGATTTCTTAGTGGTGGCAAGATAAACATGAAATCCTAAGGCTTTAAGATATGAACTCATTTTAAATTTTCACGTATCAATATTAAAAACATCAAATATAAGTAGAGCAAGATAATCCATTAGTGTGTGAAGTAAATATGAATGTGTAAAGCAAGTATGTGATTAGCAAATATAAGATCACTCCTAGGTGGTTTAATTGAATATCAGGAGCACAAGCTCTGATACTAATTGAAAGTACACTTAGAGGGAGTGAATAGGTGTAATGCTAATCCAATGATAAATAATGTGGAATTAAAAACTTTTACACTAATAATATTAGACACAAGTGATATCCAAAGAGTGAAGCCGAATTCCCGCTGAAGGGCTCTAGAACTTCACCTTAAGATTCCTCTAGATTAAGAGTTGAGGTGCTTCAATAGCTCTCTTGGAATGATACAAGTGTAAGCAAAATATCAAGTATGTATAGATGAACAATAATAGCAATACGAGATATAAAAAGAGTAGAGTTTAGAGAGTGTCAAACACAAACAAAGGATCTGTTTCGAGGTTCAAACATCAAGCGCTAGGTCCTCGCCTTTAATGCTTGAAGGATTTCTACTATCTCTACTAAGAAACTTTACAAAGAATACAAACCAATCCTCTACACAAGTGGAGGCACAAAGCCAAGGCACAAAACCTATGCATGAAGCAATCACCTCTACACAAAAAGAAATACACAAAGCCAAAGCACAAAGCAAAAAGAATGGTTACAATACTTGGTGATAACAAAAATCACAAACAATACCTCTTACATACAATATCCTAGAAGATAGATTTTGCAATGAATAGCTCAACCTTGTGAGCAAATAAAGATTTTAAAAGTGAAGCACAAAAACAAATACTTGGGAAAACTTCTTAAATGATATAGAAATTTGAGAGTTGAAAACAAGAATTTTTCAAAACTTATTTTCTATGATTTTTTAAAACTTTTGAAACCAAATAAAGAATGAATTTTGAACTCAAAAATTCTTTAAAAATGTTACTTAAAAACTTTGTAGAATGTAGGAAATAATGCTTTTCAAAAACTTCTAGAAAATCTGGCCAAAAACTCATTTATATAGGTGAAAACAAAAACTAACCGTTAGGCTCAAAACACAGGTCAGAAAGACCCGTCGGTCAACTGGGTGATCGACTGCCAACAGTTATATTTTTGACTGTTGGGGATGTCGGTCGAGCGGCCAGTCAACTGATGAAACCTGAGAGTTCTACAGGGACAGTCGGTCGACTGGTCAGTCGATCGATCTCCTAACTTTCCTGGGCTATGCATGTTGGTGCACATCAGTCAATCGCTTGGTCGACCAACAGAGCAAATATGCTCTGAGGTCGGTCGACCGGCTCAGCTCAAATACGACATAATATGAAATATTTAAACAACTTTTTAAATCTAAATAAATTCTAATAAATTTTAACAAATTCTACAAAAATAACTTCATGTAAATACAATAGGGGACAAATATATGTGATAAAAAATCACAACATATCACAAACATGTAAACTATTTTTGAGGTATCAAAATTTATCCTTAAAATAAAAATCGTATTTTCTAAAACTAAACTTGTAAATGAAAATTTGATTTTTCCAAAACTGTTATGAATACAAAAACAAGTTATTGAAACTCAATTTATGCTCAATGTATAGATAGGATCCAATGCACGAATAAAATAATATTGACTTATTTTTGATGGATTAAAATACATTTCTTGAAATAAAACCATATTTTTCAAATACTAATTTTTTAAATAAAAAACTAGTTTTTTCCAAAACTTCTAAAAATACAAAAACAAGTTGTTCAAATATATTTGAAGCTAAATAGTGTATGGATACACAACTAAAATGATATGAACTTATTTTTGATGAAATACGTTTTATTAATCAAAACACAAAAACGTAAACCGGTTAAATCGAAACCAAGCTTGTGTGTGCGTAAGATTGAGCAATCAAAACTAATCTATTCTTTACAAGAGATCTAAACTCATAAACACTAGACCAGTCTCTAGATCTTTTTCTTCAAGTAGACTTGATCCAAACTTGATTCTCCGAGCTAGACTCTATCTTGAGTACTAGATATGCTCTTGTAAACTTGATCCAAACTTGATTCTCTGAGCTAAACTATATTGAGTACTAAATATGTTCTATAAGTTTAAGCTTTTGGATCATAATGTGTTAGTTTCAAAGAAGTTAAATACCAACTAAGATTTTTTGATTAATATCTAAAACTTAAATACAATAATAAGATTATTAGTACTATAACTATATGAGTTAGTCATCATCAAAATTAGAGTGATGGGCTTTTGAGCCAACACTTATATGGATGATTAATCTCTAAATTCTTAATATTTGATAGCTCTATTTGGTTCAAATTATGGTACACACATGTCATGATTCTGATGAGTTTTTCTGAGATTGCGGGCCCCCAGTATGGACTGTCAGTGGTATGAGACATTATATTAAGAGAAGGGTTAAAATATCAGGAGAGCAAGGCTTAAATCGGAGCGTAAGAACATAATAGAGAGTTGAGTAAGAAATAATGAAATTACGGGAAGAAGGATTAGAGAATGTATTAGATTGGAAAAAGTATGGATTTTTGGAACTTCATGTTTAGCGTTTTCTAGAAACATGTACATTTAAATATTGGATTATTATGTATGAAAAATCTGATATCGTTTGGTCTAGAAAGGAGGCTCTAAAACGATGAAACCATCATCAGGTAGTTCAGCAGATTGGAGATATGAGTCGGATGAGACAAATCCAGAGCTTATCGATGGCTCCAATGCAGGGAGAGCTTGAAGAGTGTGATGATGAGAGATAGAGATTCGGGTACAATTAGAGCCCGACGAGATACTAAGCTATGCTGAAAGTGTTATTACGGCCCACAGGAGTTAAGAGAGTTTGATGATACGGATGACGTTGTGGTAGAATCTCAATTTGATAACCCTGGAATTTAACCCTGAGAATTTAGACACCAAAGTAGATAAGCCTCAGGCTGAACCTAAGGAACAAGAAGATGCAGAAGAACTCCAGGGAGGGTTCATGTTTGGCGGCGTTCATTGGAAAGCATGGTGGATTGATAATTAAGATCAATCTGACAATGACTCGGATGACTGGCATTTCGCTGAAGACACGATAGAGGAGAACGTGGAAGTAGCAACTAAAGAATCAATGAAAGAAGAACTGATAAATGGAGAAGATCTATGGAGTATGACTAAAGAAGAATCAGATATTCTTGACTATTGAGTATAGTAACGACGAGGGAGATGGTAGGAGTGACGGGGATTCTAGTGGAGCTAGTAATGCCCCACAATGACTTGAGAAAATGGGTGGAAGAATTTTGTATGTAGGGTGTTGCGATGTTTTTGATATGTATGCGTGTATATCTATAGTTTAGAGTTAATTATAATTAGTAAGGAATAGCCCTAGTGTAAATTTGTGCATCAAAAAAAAAAATACCTGCTCAAATCAAAAATTTTGCCAATGAGGAAGAATTTTTTTTTTTTTTTGGTGCAAAACCTTATAACATGCAAGTAATCTTAATAAAGGAATATTGTTTATCATTCATATAGGAGTGAATGGATTTGAATAAGTCATTTGTGAATGGTGATCTGAATACTGAATTGTTTTTTTAATGAGAACCATTGCAGAAAGCTTTGAGTAAATTAAGTAACTTTGATAAGATTTAAGAAGTTGGCATGCAGAAAAGTTTGAAATTCAGCAGCATTTACTACTTTATAGAAGGAAGTTCAAATCAGATCACTCAGTCGAATATTTATCATCACTAATTCTTTGTTAAGGTTTAGTAGTGTTCTCTATGGAGACTTTGGTTTGAAAAATTTTGGTTTGTTGTTCCTGCCTTTAGTTTTGAAAGAGATCATCTCAGCACATCTGGATTGCACATCAGGGAATTGTTGTTGAGGTGGCATGTTATGGTTGTAGAAGGAACACTGAGGACTTGATTGTTTGACAAGTTGCCTGGTAGTTAAATAAAGCAGTACCCTTGTCTTGGATAAATTACCCGAGCTTTTGTTGGGACGAGGGGCATGCATTTCCAAGTACAAGGTATATAGCATTAGTTTGCCTTTTTGGAATTAAGGCAACACTATTACATAGGGGGTCAAGATAATTATACTCATGGTAGTGGGACAGTCATACCAGCCCAAGAAACTCCAAATTGCTTCAGGAGTATCTTTCAGATATGGACAGATATGTCAAAACAATGATCAAGTTCACTGAAGAGGATGAGGATTCCTTTGCAAGGACAGCAGAGATACACCGTGCTTTGGCCGAGAGATGCGATCACTCAGTTAGTGCACTTCGCAAGGCTCATCGAACAATGACATTCAATGTTAGGCCACAACTAGATAAGAACAAACAAATCAAGTGCATTGAGCATGCCGAAAAGTCGGGACTAAATTAGCTCCTATTAGACTCATTGTGTCATCACAGTGTCAAGGATTGTGATTTTTATAGTAAAGTTAAGAAAATCAGAAAAATGGAAAGTATAACACCCCGGTTATTAAAATCTTTATTTAATACTCTGATCATTGATTAATGAAATTATACAAGTTGTCTAAGGTCGTGATTAGATTAATTTTGTGTAAATATACAACAACAACAACCAAGCCATTTGCCCCAAGTATTTTGGGTAGGCAACATGAACCAAAAGAGAATTACGGCAGATCGGGCACATGGATCAGTTTTCTCTACTTATTCCTATCGAGCAATATGTCTTCACTAAGACCTTTAGCCTCTATATCTTGCCGTATTACCTCCATCTATGTTTTCTTCGGTCTCCCCTTCGCTCTTTTAACTTGCCCTAATTTGATACGCTCTACTCGTCGGATTAGCGCATCTGTAGGTTTACGTCGCATATGATCAAATCACCGTAAGAGATTTTCTTTCGTCTTTTCTTCTATAGAGGCTACGTCTATCTTAGTATAAATATCCTCTTTTCTCACTTTATCTCTCCTCTGTTTTTACACATCCAACGAAGCATGCACATCTCTGCTACACTCATCTTCTGGGCATGATATCTCTTTATAACCCAATATTCTGTGCCATATAACAAAACTGGTCTGATAGCAGTCCGATAAAACTTTTCCTTCAGCCTTAACGGAATATTACGATCAAATAAAACTCCTATTGCGCTCCTCCATTTCAACCAACCGGATCCTGTGATTGACATCACTATTGATCTCCCCATCCTTTTGGATAATAGAACTTAAGTACTTAAAATGACTGCTCATCGGTATTTCTTGACCATCTAGTGTTACAATACTATAATTTCGGATTCCCTGTTTACTGAATTTACACTCCGTATACTCTGTTTTGTTCCTACTTAATCTAAAATCTCGAGATTTTAGAGTTTGCCTCCATAACTCTAATTTTGCATTTAGCTCAGCTCTCGTTTCACTGACTAGGTCAATATCATCAGCAAATAGCATACACTACGGTAACTCATCTAGAATAGCTCTAGTAAGCTCATCCATCACTATAGTAAATAAGATTGGACTCAATATAGATCCTTGAGGCAATCCAATTGTGATAGAAAAATTACTTGTTATGCCCCACAAGTTCTGACATTTATCACTACTATATCGTACATGTCCCTGATTATGTCGATATATTTGATAAGAACTCACCTATTCATCAATATCCACCATAATACCTCTCTTGGCACCTTATCATAAACTTTTTCTAAATCAATAAAGACCATATGTAAATTTTTCTTCCTCTCTCGAAATCGCTCTATAAGTTGATGAAGCAAATGAGTAACCTCTATCGCTGATCACCCCGACATGAACCCAAACTGGTTCTATGATATTTTAACATTCTATCTTAACATGTGTTCAATTACCCTTTCTAAAGCTTCATGGTGTGACACATGAATTTTATTTCACGATAGTTTGAACAACTCTGGATATCACCCTTATTCTTATAGAGAGGTACTAGGGTACTCTTTCTTCACTCATGTGACATCTTTTTAGTTAGCCAGATCTTATTAAAGAGATTTGTAAGCCATTCCACGCCCACCTCTCCTAAACATCTCCATACCTCAATAGGAATTCCATCCGGGCCAACAATTTTCCTTAACTTCATCCTCTTTAAGGCCTCTTTAACTTCAGATTCGCTAATTCTGCGCATATAATTACGGTTCATATCTTGACACTGAATAATAAGGTCATCCAAATCTTGAATAGAACTACTATTGAACAAGTTGTCAAAATATTCTCTCCATCTTTCTTTGACTTCTTCATCTCGAACTAAACCTTAGTTTTTAAAAATTTTGCGGGGAAAAATTTCAAGTGAAATGAAATTTGAAAATTATAAATTTAAGTGTATATGAAAGTGTATGAATAATTGGGTTTGTGTGTGTGTGTTATACACATGTATGTATAAAAGAAAATGATATACAAATACAAGGATTAATGAGTCTTAATTCTTAATTGATTTTGATTAGATGGATTAGATGAGGGAGTAGGTGAGTGAGAGATGGGGTGGAAGGTGGAGATTTCATCTTCGGAATGTGTGTGGTGATGTGGCATCATGAGATTTTTTTCTCACAAAAAATATATTTATGAAATGGAGAGAAAATCTCTCATTTCCATCACTCTTGATCACTCTCTTCCTCTCCCTAATTCTCCCTCTTTCTCTCCTCTTGGTCGATGATAGGAGGCCGATGATAGCAACCCGAGAACCCCATCTCTCTCTCTCTCTCTCTTCCTTTCCTTCGCTTCTTCTCACTCTCTCATTTTCTCTCCCGCTTTCTCTAACTTTCCCTTCTCAAGATTTCATCTCAGGCCCTAGCTCTAATCATTCTCTCCCTCTCCCCTCCCTTGTTGGCAGCCGGTAGGCACGGGGACTAGGCCGGCGACCAGCAAGCCAGGGCTGGCAGTGCGCCCAGGGGCGGTGGTGGCATCAAGCGCGCGCGGTGCGCCGGCGTAGGCGGCGCGTGGATGACGTTGATGGGAAGGCCAGTTACGATGCTTTGTGAGTGGAGTTCTCTTTTCTTGATTCAAATTATCATTGACTGCTCTACACAATCTGGTTCATTTATGCATCTAATTGAAAACTCCAAAGTTTCAGCTTCTTGAAATGGTTGTCCTGAGAAGTGAGTTTCATTTTTGTTCTTTTCTAGGTTCATGATTTGAGATGTGCTAATTTTTTAAATGATTTAATTCTTTATTAGATATTCACTGATCAGTTTGAGATAAAATGTTGCTTGGATAAATATTAAAAAGAGAGATACAAATTGGAACTTAATGAGGAAGAAGGGAGTAGGAATTTAACGACGAAGTTCTCACCTTGACCTTAAAAGAGATGGAAGCTTCTCAAATTATAAGTCAATGTGATGTAATTAAATTAAAAGGCCAATATAATAATAGATTGTATGGAAGTCATTACTAAATGGAGAAGATCTTAGATAAAACAAGTTTGGAATGAGGGTACAGACGTGTGCGCATAATTTCATTGAAATCTAATTCCAAATTGAAACACCAGTCTTTCATTTATTTATTTCTCGATTATTCTGAAAACAATGTAACTATGGCATATAGAACAAAATTTCCCAGGATCTAATTAAAATCCTAATACCATTGTAGAACAATAGCTTATTATTAAATTGAAGTCTTTGGTTCCATAACAACGAAAATTTTATAAGATAATAACAATTAAATAGTGTAATTAGGCTTCTGATCATTAGAATATATTTTTATGTGAGCACATAAATTCTTATTGCATATTCATGATGTGATTACTTAATATATATAATGACGGAGAAGAAATGAAAGCCAATCATAAATGTAATATCCCTAATCTAAAATACTATATTTTTATTTTTCTAAATTATTTATTTTATTTGACTAGTGATATTATTATTATTTATTAACTTATGTTATAGTACAAATTATTTTAATATAGTAAATGGTATTTTGGCCTTATAATTATATTTAGCATTATTAAGTATTATCATTTTAATTACTAGCTAGTATTTTTCCCATTGCTATGTTACTAGTATTATTATTGTAGTTGCTATTATTGTTAATATTGATATTGTTATTATTCTTATTCATATTGTATTGTTTTAATCATTATTATTAATGTTAGTATTTTTACCAAGTATTATTAGATAAGATTTTTAATATTGATAATTTTATTATTATTACTATTGTTGTTATTATTATTGTAATTATTATTGTTAATTATTATTATGATATTGTTAATTACTATTAGTAGTATTATTATTTTCCATCTAAGCCCAATAATCTATAACCCATTACCATTAAGATCCTTACCCATTAACTCAAAACCCAATCTTAATCCTAATCCAAATTTATAATCTAATCTAAATATATAATCATAATTTAAATTCCAATCCAACTCACATCCTAATCCTAACTACTAAATTAAGCAAATTGGAATTCAGGTTTCTAAAATCTCTAATAACCTATATAAAGACCTAAAACCTTTCTTTCTCTTCTACCTCAGGAGAAAATTCTAATCTAAAATCTCTCCACTTCCATCTCTTCCTTCTCCTCAAGCGTGAAAGAAAAGGGCTTCGAGGTACAGGGATTGAGGAGAAAGCAAGAAGGAAAGCAAAGAGGAACAGCTCAAGTAAGTAAAAATCAAACTTTTATGATTAAAATTTGATTTAATGTTTCATGATTAGATATATATTCCCATAAATTTTTCATCTAGAATTCTTATCTAAGCTCTAATAAAAAAAAATTTTAAATTGTGGAACTAGAATTTAAATAATTTATAATGTTTAACTCTTTCCATGGATCGTTTTCTTTCATTAAAAATATCACCTTTGTTTATATAAAATATATAAAAGTCATAAATTATTACCCCAATTGGAATATTAAAAAGAAAAAAAAGAATTGGTTTGGATCTAATAAATTGCATATTAAAAAAATTTTATTCTAAAAAGAAAATTTTTAGAACTTAATTCCAACGATCTAAATTAGACACATAGGCTAATCTATCAATACATCAAAACTCAATTCAGAAATTCAACAAAAAAAATGCATATGATAATACATATCTAAATCTATACACCCTTTTAAATATTTCCACAATTTAGAAAAAATTGAAATTGTAAAAATAATAGTAATAATAATAATAAATTATATTAGAATCACAAGAATAAATTATTAATTTCAGCAATCTGCTAAAACTCATCACAAAATAATTATTGGTTCTTAGAAACTTATCTAATAAAATTTTTGTATGATCATTATTTTAATACTCCACAAAACCTTTAATTGAGCAAATCAAATCCAAGAAAGTAAAACTCGTTTTCCATAATTAATATGATACGAACGATCTAATAAATACCATGTCTATACCAGGGTCATCAATGAAATTTTATACATCAAAACCAATTCAAGATCCAATTAAAATACATATCAAAATTTTACGTACTTTTAAATTTTTACAATCTGAAATTTCAAAAAAAAAACCAAGAAAGAAAAAAAAAGAAAAAAATTCTGTCGCTGCTCTCGGCCAGCTCGGCACTTTACAGACTTGCTTGGGTCTGTGCAGGGCCTGACCCGGCTAGGCCACACCGGGCCTGGCCTGGCCCTGGTCGCCCAGCACTGGGCCGGTCCTGACCCGGGTTGGCCCGCTTGGGTGCGGGCTGGGCTGCACAGGGGCAGCCCCTGTGCAGCAGCTCCCAAAACAAAAGAAAAAATATTTCTTTTATTTTGGCTGAGACCCAGAAGCCTGTTTTTAGCCCAGCTCTGTATGGGCTGCCCCTTCTGGATCCACACCCGCACAATAAAACCCGACCCAGCAGAAAAATTCAGATTTGATAACCTGCAGAAAAATAATTAAAATAATTAGTTAAAAATATCACAAAAATAGAGAAAAATATAAATAACAATCTACACTACTTCTACTTTTCATGATAAAATTTTCAGAATAATAGCAACATAAATTAAATCAAATTACCCCCATTTAAGTCAGTTTTGTTAAATGGTAAATTCGAACCCGTTAAAAAATTTAATGTTAAAAAGCCTTTAAAAACCCAATAAAAGAGGATTTAAAATTAGTAAAATTAAACCTATTAATTTCATGTAATCCAGAGGATCATACTCCCAACCTTAAGTTAATTAATAAAGATTAAATAAATAAAAGATCTTAACAATTTCTATTGAAATAATCTATATAGATTTATCGGGGCCTTATGATTTCAGTGCTCTGGACTTGGAATCGAGTTCAGGTGAGTGTTTTACTTCTTTGTTTAATTTTATTTAATTGTGTTGTGAGTGTTTCTCTTCTTTATTTAATTTTTATTGAATTCGGTTGTGAGTGTTTTCTTTTCCACCTATAATTCTATTTTGTAAGTGCTTTTTCCCCCATTTAGTTAACAAGAATTCTTGCGATGAAGGATTTTATCTAGTTATTTAATTATATTATAAAGGTGATTTAAATGATTAAGTTAATTTTCTAGTATTTAGAAATTTCATAATTTTCATGAATTACCTCCATGCATTATTCGTAGTATTTTATGTATTCCTATATGCAATTAAGTACATTTGTTCTTAATAATGAACTTTCAAGATCACTACGTGACATCGGTTAGGACTTTACCACTAAGACTCACCTGAATGACATTTGTGACCATCTTGTTCATGTTATCTAACTACTGAAAAATTATTGTTAGATGGTAACAACCTCGTCCTGTTTATCATGTTCACCGACATATATATCCTGTTATACATGTATCACAATTTTACTTTTGAAGTTGTTACTGTTATCATTACTGAGTTATTCTAGTAAATTTAGATAACATGTACATTAATAATCTTGACAACTAAATTAAACAACTTACACTGAGATTGGGAAAATTGATGAAGGAGACAGTGTCTGTATTTTGAGTGGACCTAGGATTTAGGTTGCTCAGCCAAAAGAGGGTTCCACTGCAGGGTTCCCGTGGGGTGACTGGCCCCCCATCTTATTTTCTGTTCCTGTATACATGTTATACATGTACTTACTCCTGTTATACATGTCCCTGACTACCTTGCGATAGGTCCTGGTTCAGCGTCAGAGGTCTGGGCCATGGTCCTAGGTATGCACGGGACCCACCTAAAACACAGACAATGTCTCCAACCGATCAGTTTCAATAACTGAGGGTCTCGATTGGCATGTGTAATAGGCGTAGTATGAGATGTGTCTATTACATGTGGCAATTGGTGTTCGCTGACATAATTAATAATGAAAACTGAATTCTTACATTGACATTATAAATCGAACTTAACATCTGTCTGCATGTTATGATAGACATTGAATATACTCATGACCTGAGGTACCCTTGATTATATCACTGACTGGCTTAATTCTATTCATTTATTGTTGGCATGTTATTCCAACCTTATCATGTATATTTTCTTTCCATATACTTATACGTTACATGCATGTGCACCTTCCCTTTTTATTTTACCACTCACTAGGTCGCTTTCTGACGACCCTGAATTCGCACGTCTAGGGATTTTTTAGACATTATGTTGTTCAGGTGTTCGTGTGATCGCTCTCGTTACGAGGAGCTGAAGTCTCTCTTTTCTTGATTTTAGGTATTCTTACTCTTTTATTCATGTTATTTCCTGATTTTATCTTTATCGCATCCAGTTGTCATTTATTTCCTTTATTCATCTGCTATCATTGTTTTAGATATTTATATATCATATTGTAGTGATATTGATTTATCATGGTAGATTTTATAGCTTGTTCAGGTTATTTTAGACTTAGCGTATGTGCGTGGGTATTTTTTTCTCGCGTACATACGTCGTCGACCTTCCTCGCGACTCCGTTTTCGCGTATTTTGGGAAGCGGGGCGTGACAATAAACTTAAATTTAAGCACGAAGGAACCCATGATAATATTCTTATGAACTGTCACACTAACTTATCCTTCGTGCATGTCCTATGTTGCACACACAGTTCCTAGGCATACCAGGTAAAGTATACGACTTGTGTTTGTAGAAATAGGGATATAGACACATATCAGCAAGCTAACTCTAATAGTATTAGTTATATTCAAGTGTTATCTATACTTTTCATATTGGTTTCACATATCTCTCCTCATCTTAGCTTCCCTTAGATGAAATTATAGATCCCCTACATAAACTTGAAATGTTAAAGAGATCTCTATTAAGCATGAGCAAACTAATGATTGACCCTTAGCTAATCTGTGACTTTCTCATTTCCAATTTCAATAATTATTGTGTTTCCTTTTATATACAATTTAACAGATTTATTCTACAGTTACCTAAGTCTATTAATAATTAAGCTCATTAAAGATAAACACTCGTGCACATAAGAATGGTATGCGCACAACCATGGATAATATTCTTTAAAAATTCTCCACTCATGCCGCCTCAGCTCAAACAACTATTAGCCATGTAACTAATTGACCAAGAGGATGAATAACCTTGTTTCATCGAATTGCACAAAAGAAGTATGCCATTACCCAGTTAGTAGTAGATATTAAAGGGCCTTCATGGTTAAATATATTAGTTTCGGACTTTAGTCTCAAAGTGGAAACTACTTCACTATATAATAACCATTTGGAATGCTATTAGACAAAGGATTAGACATATCACATGGTGTATCACAGCCAAACCAAATCCATTTATGTTAGTTATCATGAAATCGGAGAATCGGTGAAGATGGTATGAAAGTCGTGAAGGTTAATATTAGAGAAATACAACTTATGTTGTAGAAATCATAATGAACTTCATTGTGAAGTTAATTTTCTGGATTGGACTCCCATGTATACTCCCATCTTTAAGATTAATAGTTTGAGACCAAATTAAGCAAATTTTGAGTCAATCACGAGTCGTAACAAGTCGAACTTGATTTCAAGCCAACCAAAGCTATGCATAACTAATTCTATTACTGGCTTCAGATTTTAGTTTAAGCTCATATGTTTAAGTTATGGAGTAAGGTTGGATGTTTTGTTATATAGCTGAACTTCAAGCAAACTTTGAGCTTTTGATCCTGACTCAATTGACTATCTAGATGCATCTGGATTTTTTTAACTAAGTCAAGAGGGAGAATTAAAGGAATCAGTTTCTGCTAAATATTTGAATTGAGATTTATTTAACTTTAAATTTATCGCAAAATATATCAACTCATTGTTTTCTCGACAAACTTGGATATCTATTAAAAACAAATATCCTATCAACTAATATACCTAAATCATAGAGGGTTCATTATCACTAGAGTAATAAATTTAACAGCTAGTAAGAACTTCAAGTGAATTTAGAACCTGAGAATAATCAAGATATCAGAATTTCTCAGTCAGTGTTAATACCTATATCTTCAAATTGATACTGATTATATTAATTGGCAATGAATCAGAAAATATTATTAAAAGACTTAAAATGCAGGTAAGGGGAATGAAAAATTTTAGTATTATAGATACCAACCCAATATAATAACTAGTATGCATATAGTAAATTAGTACGAGTGTAATTTAGGAAACTCAATTGACAAACTGAGAGGTGGATAATGATATTTTTTTTTAGTTTAACCAAATAATTGTTTGTATTAATTATGATTGAGAATAAGATAATTGAAGTACGTATAGATAAATGAGTTAGAATCTAATCTAACACCAATATATGTTAATTGGGTACACATCAGTTAAACATGAAATTTGATGATTAATCACTTATGATGAGAACTTAAACTAGTGAATCACATACTCTTTGAGTGCATGTATTAATTCTGATAGAATGAGAATAAAAGATATTGCTTAGTGTCAACCTATTGAGTTATCCATAACAAAAAAGTATGTTACAGTACCAGACATGGGCCACTAGTTAATCAAGTACGAACATTAAAATATCAAATATATAAAGGAAGTATATTTAATTACAATACATCACTGTATGGCCCAAGAATGTGTGTTGGGAATGTAAACGATTGTTGGATAAGTTGATCTTTGATTTTTATGGTTATTGGTGCATGTGTGTACCTCTCTGTGTGTGTGTGTGTGTATAAGAGATTGTTTACAACCATAATAAAAGGTTGAATATTGATAATGTGGATAAGAACCTGACTTATATAATTGAGTGAGTCGATCAATACAGTGTAAACTTGTAATTTATATGTGGGCATACACATATTCAGTGAACCCTATACATATATTCATAATTATACTCGACAGACTGGAAATTAGATATAACAATTGGTCAATGTTCATATTATGATAAATTGATTTTTGTTTGTCTATGATACATATATGCCTGTTGCATTCATGATTATCAGGGCAAGGGGTCGGGCGGGAGCCGGTAGGAGGAGAAGATGGTGTTATCGTTATATCATATATTTATATAACAAAGGAAGGGGCCAGGTGGGAGCCGGTGGGAGGGGAAAGATGGTGTTATTGTGATACTATATATATATATATATATATATTTATATATAGACTTGTGTCCTTCCAAAAGGATTTGAGCCCGGATCCTTCCCACTCAAATTCAACCCTCCCACATTCGAATACAAGATCCACTCCGTTGAAGTTGATCTATATTATTTCAAGTATCTATAAATAAAAAATCAAGTATTTTTAATACTTTTTTCCCATCCATCAAGCGACGCAAAATGGACGGCCGAAAGTAGTGAGTTGGTTAGATCTATGTCTTTAGACATACAAATTCTCGATCCGGCCATTTCATTATGATCTAAACATTTAAAAACCCTTACAAACTAATTTTTGTTAGATTTCAAATGTTCTATACCGTTAAACTAACCAACTCACTATTTAGGCCGTCCGTTTTTTCCCTACTTGATGGATGGGCAAAAAGTATTCAAAACACTTGATTTTTGGTTTATAGATACTTGAAATAATATAGATCAACTTTAACGGAGTGGATCTTGAATTCGAATGTTGGAGGGTTGAATTTGAGCGGGAAGGATCCGGACTCAAATCCTTTTGGAATGACACAAGTCTATCTCTCTCTCTCTCTCTCTCTCTCTATATATATATATATATATATATATATATATATATATATATATTGTTGAAGCCAACAAGATTGAAAGATTTTGATGATGGATAACAAAGTGTTAAAAATGCATTTGGAGATTTATCTCAAGCATTTATACAGAGTTTTGATTACTCAACCTAAGTTGAAGATTTTGGATATTTTTGTGTACTTTTAGAATAATTGTTAAAAGCCTTGAACACACACACAAATACCTATATAGTCGACTTGACCTCTAAGTATAGTCGACTAACCTAGCCCATAGTCGACTTGAGAAATTCCCCATTCGACTAAGTTCTTCTACAAAAATATCCCAACTTTCTATTTATTGTCTGGCATCAGAATTAGCCGACTTCTCCTAAAGTATAGTCGACTAACCCCTTCTATAGTCGACTAACCTTGTCTATATAGTCGACTAAAAACAGATTTTCAGAAACTTGTTATCCGTATCAGTCTAGGTATAGTCGACTTACCCCATATATTAATCGACTAACCTTTGAAAATTTTGCTCTTCTAGTCGACTAACCCTCCTACCCTAGTACTAATAGCAGTTTCTGACTGTTGTGCAGTTGGTGATTTCTGGTATTTTATCCAACGTTTTAAATTTCAAATTTGAATTAATAAATTCCCTAACTAACTATAAATTTTAGCTATAAATAGGGATATTGTCCTAGGATTAATTCACCAATTCAAATCTCAAGTTTTCAGCCTAAAAGCTCTCTTCAAAATTTTGTTTTTCTGAAAACATGTTTTCACTTTCTGTTTCTTCACCAATTCCTACTCTATTGTGAAGATTTCTGAAAGTTCACCTATAAGAGACCTTATCCACAAGCACATTCAGATTCAAGGCTTATAAGATCAGTTATAATCATTCAAAGAGGAGCATTGTATAAGGGCGTTTTCTTGGTGTAGAAGAGAAGTTATACAAGGTGTTTGTTCTCTTTGTTGTAAGAGGAGTTGTACACATTTGGCAAAGGGCATTTTGTTAAGTGGTGTACAAAGTATTGGTTTTGGGTGTATCCAAATCAGGAAAGGAAAATCTCAAGCAGATTGTTTGGGGACTGGACGTAGGTCACAGGACCGAACCAGGATAAATCTCTTGTCTTTGCGTTTGCATTTTTCTGAGTTTTTATCTTGTGAATTTTTATTTCCTGCAAGTAGTTTCATTTAAAAATTTATAAACACTATTCACCCCCCTCTAGTGTTTTTGTTGCTTGAATATAGATCCTACATTTGGTATCAGAGCGAGGATGGCAACGGAGTTCCGTTCATCACAATTTAAAGAAGGACATTCTACAGAACGTCCACCGCTATTTGACGGATCCAACTACAATTATTGGAAGTGTAGAATGAAGATCTACTTGCAATCGCTCAACTATGAACTTTAGAATATTGTAGAAGTACCGTACACCAAACCGACAACTAACTACAACGCTTGGAGTGATGATCAAAAGAAGAATGTGAACCTTGACGCCAAAGCGATGTATGCTTTATTCTGTGCCTTAACCAAAGAAGAATTCAACCGTGTGTCAACAATCACTTCTGCAAATCAAATATGACACATTCTTCAGGTAACACATGAAGGCACAAATAAGGTTAAAGAATCTAAGATTTTAATTCTTGTCCACAGATTTGAACTTCTCAAAATGATGGATAATGAAATCATCTCAGAAATGGTTATAAGATTCACTGACATAACCAATTCTTTAGCATCCTTTGGAAAGGAATACACCCAAGTCAAAAAAAGTTCGCAAGATCCTTCGTGCACTCACACCAGATTGGGAGAAGAAGACTACTGCAATAGAAGAAGCGAATGATCTCTCAACAATGTTATTAGAAAACCTTATTGGTAATCTAATGGCATATGAAGTGCAACTCGAAGATAGAAAGAAGGACGAACAACAACTTCAATCTAAGAAGAAAGTACTTGCCTTCCATACAACCTCAGATATGGACAATTCAGATGACGATGAAGAGGAGATGGCGATGCTTTCAAGAAAATTCAAAAGGTTCTTAAAACAAGGTAAGTTTAAAAAGAATAAAGATACTAATGATAATCCTATTTGTTTTAAGTGTAACAAACCAGGTCACATAAAGAAGGATTGCCCATTGATGAAATCAAAAGGACACTTCAAGAATTTTAATAAGTTCAACAAGAAGAAGAAAGCCTTCCAAGCAACTTGGGATGATAGCGACTCATCTTCCTCTGACGGAGAAGAAGCCACTGAAACAGCCAATATCTGCTTCATGGCCTAAGAAGATGAGGTACAAGATTATGATGAACTATTAGAAGCTTTTAATAAACTTTTTAATAATTTCAAAAATGAAAAGATTAAAAATAAAGTTTTAATAAAGGAAAATGAAAGACTCAACAATGAAAATGCAATTTTTGTTTCTCAAACATCTTCTTTAAATTCTCAAAAAGAAGATTTTGAAAAAGTTATTTCATCTTTAAAAAGGGATAATGAAATTTTCTTAAAAGAGAATTCTTTCCTTAAAAAGGAAACTATTTCTTTAAATTCTAGAATTACTATTTTAGATAAAGAAATGACTAGTTTCAAAATTAAGTATGAAGATCTTTTGAAAAATGTGACTAAATTTAATAAAGGAAAAGAGAATTTAAATGATTTATTATCTTATCAAAAGATGTCAAATAATCATTTTGGTCTTGGTTTTTCAAAAGATAAGATTTACAAACCTACACATGTTGGTCTTGGATTTTCAAAAACTAATTTTGTAAAATCTACACATCTTTATAATAATAATCCATATAATTCTTTTGTGAAAAGAAATATTATGTCAAAAAGAATTAGATGCAAATATATTTGGATTCCTAAAAATCTAAATAATGTTAATAAAAATGTTTATATTGCATCTTATATGCATGATGTGTGTAACTCTGATAATTATGTTTATACTAACAAATGGAAACCAAATTCCAATTGGATTTGGGTTCCTAAAGGCTAATCCTTTTCGGACCCTATCATGATGGGTACCATACAAATTATTTTATCTTATAGGTACCTTATAAAGAAAAGTGGATACTTGATAGTGGGTGTTCCAAACACATGACCGGACACATTCAACTACTGTCTTCCGTTCAAATCAAAAAGGGAGGTATAGTAATATTTGGAGACAATAACAAAGGAAATGTTATTGGTACCGGCATAGTTGGTAACATTTCAAAATCCCTTATTGAAAATGTTCTTTTGGTAAGAGGTTTAAAACACAATCTATTAAATATTAGTCAGTTATGTGATAAGGGTTATAAAATTATTTTTGAAAAAGATGCATGTCTTATATATGATACTAACATGAAAGATATTTTGTTTAAAGATTTTCGTAACAATAATATTTATGAGTTATCAATAACCTGCATATCATCAAATGATAACTTATGTTTACTTGCTTCTAATAATGATTATTTTTTATGGCATAAAAGATTTGGTCATTTGAATATGAAAACAATTTCTAAGATTTCTAAATTTGATTTAGTTAAAAGTCTTCCAAAAATAGATTTTAAAAAGGATTATTTTTGTGATTCTTGTCAATTAGGAAAACAAGTTAAATTATCTTTTAAATCTAAAGATTTAGTTTCTACCAATAGACCTTTAGAACTGTTGCAGTTGGATTTATTTGGTCCTACTCGTGTTGTTTCTTTAAACAAAAGTAGGTATGTTTTTGTTATCGTTGATGATTATTCACGTTTTTCATGGATAATTTTTCTAAAAAATAAAAATAATACTTTTGATGAGTTTTCAAGTTTTTATAAAAGAATTCAAAATCAAAAGTTTCTAAACATAGTCACTATTCAAAGTGATCATAGAGGAGAATTTGAAAATGAATTATTTGCAAATTTCTGCGATAAGTATGGTATTACACATAACTTTGTGTTTCCTAGAGCATCTCCTTAAAATGGTATTGTGGAGAGAAAGAATAGGACTTTGCAAGAATGTGCTTGAACTATGCTTATAGATAGTCATTTACCAAAATATTTTGGGGCTGAAGCTATTGCTACTGCATGTTATGTTTTAAATCGTGTGCTTATTCGACCTATTTTAAATAAAACATATTATGAATTATTTTATAATAGAATTCCAAAAGTTTCTTACTTCAAGATTTTTGGATGTCAATGTTTTATCTTAAATACGAGAGATGCTTTAGATAAATTTGATGCTAGATCCAATGAAGGTATTTTTGTTGGATACTCTACTCAAAGTAAAGCATATAGAATATTTGATAAGAAAACATTTACTATTGAAGAATCATTACATGTTAAATTTGATGAATCCTTGACTAAGCCTATTTCTAATACTTCTCCACATGATGATGATCATATCATAGATATTCCTAATGATAATACTGTTATATCTTCTGATGATATTAACATTTCTAATGTTGATGAGACTCTTACCGAGTTACCTAAAGCATATGTTAAAGTAAGGAATCATCCACATGATTTGGTTATTGGAGATATAAATCAAGACGTTCAGACGAGATTCAGGTTGAACTACATTATACAAATTGCTTTCATATCACTCATTGAACCGAAGAATATCAAAGAAGTATGTGCAGATGATTTTTGGACAATTGCAATGCAAGAAGAGTTGAATCAATTTGTCAGAAATGATGTTTGGGATCTCGTACAACGTCCTACTGATCATCCAGTCATCGGTACCAGATGGGTCTTTAAGAACAAACTTAATGAATCAGGTCAAGTTATTAAGAATAAATCAAGGTTATTAGCACAAGGATACAATCAAGAAGAAGGTATTGATTTTGATGAAACTTATGTACCAGTAGTTAGGCTTGAATTAATTCGTATTTTACTTGCTTTTTCTTGCTTTATGAATTTCAAACTTTATCAAATGGATTTTAAAAGTGCCTTTTTAAATGGTTTTATTAAGGAAACTGTTTATGTTGAACAACCTCCAGGTTTTGAACATGAAAAATTTTCAAACCATGTTTTTAAACTTAAGAAAGCTTTATATCGTTTAAAACAAGCACTCCATGCTTGGTATGATAGATTAAAAAGTTTTCTTTTAAATTCTGATTTTAAGATGGGAAGAGCAGATACAACTCTCTTTATTAAACATGTTAATAAAGATATCTTAATTATTCAAATATATGTTGATGATATTTTATTTAGATCTACTAACGATAATCTTTTTCAAGAATTTTCTAAAACTATGCAGAGTGAATTTCAGATGAGCCACATGGGCGAACTTACTTACTTTCTCGGTCTGCAAATAAAACAAATGAATGATGGAATCTTTATTTTTCAATGCAAGTATGCAAAGGAACTTCTGAAAAGATTTGGTATGAAAAATTCTGGTCATAAGAATACTCCCATGAGTACTACTACATTCCTAGACAAATATGAAAATGGTAAGAATATTGATCAAAAACTATATCGAGGTATGATTGGTTCTTTACTATATATTACTTCAAGTAGACCTGATATTATGTTCAGTGTTTGCTATGTGCTAGATATCAATCAAATCCTAAGGAATCACATCTTAAAGCAGTGAAAAGGATTTTTTCGATATATTAATAACACAATCAATTATGGCTTATTTTATCCAAAATCAAGCACATTTAATTTACTATCATATAGTGATGCTGATTTTGCTGGATGTAAATCTGATCGGAAGAGTACTAGTGGTACTTGTCACTTTTTGGGACATTCACTAATATCATGGTTCAGTAAAAAGTAAAATTCTGTATCATTATCAACAATCGAAGCAGAATATATCGTTACTAGTGTTGCATGTGCTCAAATTTTATGGATGAAACAAACCTTATTTGATTATGGCATGTCTATTACAAACTCACCTGATAATACCAGTGCTATTAACTTATCTAAAAATCCAGTTCATCATTCACATACTAAGCATATTGATATTAGACATCATTTTCTACGTGATCATGCTTTAAAAGGTGATATTTCTCTAAATTTTATATCAACTGATAATCAAATTGCAGATATTTTTATAAAACCTCTTAAAGAAGATATTTTTATGAGATTTCGAAGAGATTTGGGTATTTGCAATATTTCTGATCTTTGAATATTTTTTCAGAATTATTTTAAGGCATTTTTCAAAAATTAGTCGACTTATCAAGACCTATTAGTCGACTTATTAAACACCTAGTCGACTTAACAGTGACCCAGTCGACTAAATTGCATCTAACAGAAACATGAATTTTTTGATCTATTAAAAGTTAGTCGACTATATTGACCAACTAGTCGACTAGTCACAAACACCAAGTCGACTAACCCTGTGAAAAACTGTGTTCTGTTATAAGTTTTTAACTTTTGAAACCCGACCCATTTCATTAAATCTGGATCCGATCTTACTCTCTTTTTGATCCTAACCGTTGATTTGGTATTTACCTTTCTTTTGTACCATTAACCCTCATCAAAACCCTAGTTTTTCCCCAAGTTCCTCTCCCCAGCCGAACGAACCAGTCGACTACAGGATCGACAGCTACAGTGAACCCATTTCTTTCCTCCTTCAATTTCTTGGTAAATTCGTTCCAATCTCTGTAGTTTCCTTCCAATTCTTTTTTTATGTTCCTTTAATTTGAGTTCTAATCATGTCTAGATCTAAGAAAACCAAATTTACTCCATCTTCTTCCTCATCTCAAGTTGATTTCAGGGCTTTTTTGAAAAATCCTGCCCTAGAAGATGACTTCCTTAGAATTTCCTCCTTAGAAATTTTACCTGGTAGGTTTGTTAAATATGAGGACTTTAATGACTATGATATTGTCTCATATTTATAAAATTGTGGTTTTTATCATATGTTCTCTACTGATTTTAGGCAAGGCTATTATCCTTTCTTGATTCACTTATTTTATACCAATTTAACCTATGAAGACAATGAGGATGATGTTCATATATATTCTATGGTTAAAGGTATTAATATCAAGTTATCCCCTAAATCCATAGGTCGTATCTTTTTAATTCCTTATCACGGCCTCTCTATTAATGATATTAATATGGATGATGCGGAGGTCTTATCAAATATATTTCTTTCAGGTCAAGGATTACCTATGTCTAACAATAAATTGAAACCCATTCTCCGTCTTATAGGTCGTATTCTTGCCTATAATATTTGCCCTAAAACTGGGAGTTATAACTATTATTCCCGTGATTTAGCCTCTTGTGTCTATGCCATTATGGCTGGACTAGAAGTCAATTGGGCAAAGATTATCTTTGATACACTTGTTAAGGATCATAACTACTTCCTACCATATGGAGCCTTTTTATCACACGTGTTCCGAAAATTTCACATAGATCTTGCTTCTGAAATTAGTGTTATCAAAGTCTTCGAACCTTTTGACCGTGCCATTCTTCATCGTATGAAACTTCATGATTTTCCTCATCCTCCACCACAACTACCCTCTCCTCCTCCACAAAGTTCAACTCAAGCTCCTTCTTCCTCTCCTCAACCTCCTTTCACTGAACCCCTTTCATCCCAACTACCACCTTCATATGCAGATGCCTTCTATAACTCTCTTTCTGTTGAGATAGAATCTCTACATGCCAAACAACAAGTCATTCAGGACTCTCAGAATGCATTGCTCGAAAATCAATCTTATTGATGACTCATTTTGAGCATATGCAACTGAAGATGGACTCGTTTGCATCCACTCAAATAGAAATTCTGAATACCCTCATGACCCATTTTTCACCACCTCCTTCTTCGGGATCTGACATTTGATGATTATGGAGTTGGCTTTGCTACGTGTTTTGTTTTTTGAAGTTCTTGCATCTTTGTGTATTTTTCTTTTTTAAGACTCTTTTAATTTGTACTTAATTATGGAAACAATGGTTGTTCCTGTATCTTTTATGATCTATGCTATTTCTCTTTTTATTAATGACAAAGGGGGAGAAAATTCTGTGTTATATATATGTGTGTGTTATGGCAATGGATGGCAATGGATATTGACATATGTGTGTTATGGCAAATATGTGTGTTATGGCAATGGATATTGACATATGTGTGTTATGGAAATGGATATATGATATATATGTTTGGCATTTGTGATATGGCAATGCAGGGAACACTTAACTTTATGCAGGAGAAAACAAGAACACTTGACTTGTTACATATCTATTTGTTATAACCTGTTTACTGCAAGGGAAGTTTCTCTGCAGGGGGAGTTTTCATATACACAGGTTGTCATCATCAAAAAGGGGGAGAATGTTGAAGCCTACAAGATTGAAAGATTTTGATGATGGATAACAAAGTGTTAAAAATGCATTTGGAGCTTTATCTCAAGTATTTATACAGAGTTTTGATTACTCAATCTCAGTTGAAGATTTTGGGTATTTTTGTATATTTTTAGAATAATTGTTAAAAGCCTTGAACATACACACAAATACCTATATAGTCGACTTGATCTCTAAGTATAGTCGACTAACCTAACTGATTGGTAGTGAAAAATGCATTTTTATCATCATATTTACCATCACATTTTCATATTTATTCATATAATTCTGCACATTTACTAATATTTTATGATTTATTGTGTGCAGGCCTTGAGTTCTTATTTTAATAATAAATAAAGCCTAAAAGAAGCCCAAAAGCCCATATTCAAGCCCAAGTGCAAAAGTGCAAATATTAATTGTCAAAATTGCAAATACACAAGGGCCAAAGTTGCAAATACAAAGAAGAGGGAAGGATAGACTTCTATTCAACCCTAAAAACTTGTAGATGAGGATAAAAGCCAAAGAAGGAGAATTTAAGATCACAAATTCGTGGATAAAAGATTTGGGATCTAGGTAATTTGATTCCCAAGTTATATCCAAATCCAAAGATTAAGAGCCAGGATGCAGCTTCCAGAAGGAAACGACCAGATGGACGGACCAGGAGAAGCCACGCGCCAAAGCGCGTCGCCAGCCGCCACCACCAGGCCGCGGAAACGCGGCCCAAACCGCGTTTCCGCAGCAATCCTGTCAAATCCAGATACCCGTTTTCGTGGAGGACTTCAAACTGGACTCTACTACCTTCTGCTCTTATAAATACCCCCTGCAGTGCAATGAGAAAAGCGTCCAGAGGCAGAGCCAGAGGGCCAAATCTAGGGTTTTAGGTTTTCTTCTTCTAGTTTAGATTTTCTTTTCTCTTTTGTAATTTCTATTTTTCCTTTTTGTAAACTGAGAGGAGATGATGTTCTCATGAAGGAAGGAGATCTACTTGTACTGAGGGTGACAATCGGTGTAAGTTTTGCTTTTCCGCCATTGTTAAATAAATCGAATCGAGGTTCGTTCTTTTTTATTATGTTATGTTCTTTTATTCTTGTTGATTTTTGTGTATCTCAGTTTTTGTTTTCTTCTATTGTTATTTCTCTCTAATGTTTTGCGAACCGTGAGATCTGATTGCTTCGAGACTGCCTAGCCAAAGAAGAGCACTTGATGGCCTATGAAGATGAACAATCCTTCTTTAGATTGTCTTTTCTTTTCATAGTGTAGGTAGCGAAGGTGGACGATCCTATACGCCATACTTGCACGCCTTCCAAGACAGGGTAAGTCATCGCGAACAGATCAAAGGTAAGCAAGGTAGAAGAGGTTTATATGTGTTATAGTTTCTTTCTTTTTATTTCTTTAGTTTAGATCTCACACTACCATATTCTCAATTTCTTTTCTTCACTTCCATTGTAAATATCACTTCTTCTTCTCCATCTTCTTTCTTTCTAACTTAACATTAAAATAATAAAAACTTTAGAGATAACTTATTGACAAAGCTTCCATCGCTAGTCCCTCCCAGAGGATCACGACCCGCATAGCCACTGCTACCGCGAATTAGAATTGAGAACCTTGCACAACTACTTCTAAATCTAACATCTTTATTTTTGTGTGCAGGTAAAAATATCAATCAACAAATTGGCGCCGTTGCCGGGGAGGGACGGTAAGTTTTTCTCTAAATAAAAAATTAACTAATTCTTTTATTCTTTCTGTTTGCAGGTTTGGAGAACAGGAAAAATAACAGCAGAAGTGGACATATAGCAACTCTGTGCCTCTGCCCTCGAAGGCAGAGCATCAGAGCCTACTATAGTGCCGCAGATCCGCGACAATAGCCGCGGAAACGCGGCCTTAGTAGTGAACTACTAACTGTAATTTCTGCAGGTTGCTAAAAATTGCAAGATTTGTTTTCTGCTCTATTCCAATTTGTTCTGTGATAAACCTATACACTGCTAATTAACCAACAGTAAAATATTTGTTGATTAAGATAAAAAATTGATTAGACGTTTGCATATTAGGCACGTATTTTTTCAATTCCTTTATTTTACTGTTGAAGAGTGCTGGAGCAAGGTACGTTCGCATTTCATGTAGAATAGGACTCATCTCTTGGTTGATTTTCATGCTTTGAGTGAATCTTATTTACATATCTTGTACACTTGCACAAATTTATCTTAAGGGTACTAACCCATTAACAAGATAAGGTGGGGATTTAATCACCCTTACTTGGCCCAAAAATCATATTCCAAGCACTCACAACCCTAACCCTAACTAAAAATTAGTAGACATTGGCCCTAGGGACATCTCGGATTCACTTAGGAGATTATCCTAAGGGGGAACGGTGCTGGAAGTTGACTCTTGCCAAATCAGTGTCTAGGAAGGGGATTGAGGGCCCAAAGCCCGAAGATTGGTGGTTATTTAATTAAGGAACGTCTTTGACGGAAAATCTCCAACCACTCTTGCCCTGACCTGGCTGATTAACTTGTGGTCAAAGTCTGCACCCTACGTCCCGTGGACAGTCTAACCAGTTAGGAGTCGTCTGGTCATAGGTCTATCCTAACTTAGGTTAGAATTTTGTTTGTTTGTTTATTTTTTTGTTTTCTTTTTCTTTTGTTTGTGTTTGTCTGATATGGCATACAATAATAATTTTTCCAATTTTAATCCATATTACACACCAACCTCTTATTCGGATATTACCAACCCGGCATATCATAACTTTGACCAACCTAGTGTGCCAGAATGGTCTTATCCGAATCATTACATGCCCCAGTCCCAATACTATGAACAAGATTGGAATAATCATCACTACTCTTCACAGAGTCAATGGGGATTCAACACCCCTGAGCCATATGGTCAACCACCTGTTCAACCATTATCTTCATATATGTCTCTTCCCACATCACCAAGGTTTCAGTCCACCATTGATCTATTCGATGGGTTAGAAGAAAAAGTGGATCGGTTGCAAGATATAATGAATGATCAAATTTCTAGACTTTCAAACATTCTTGAGCAAGTTGATAGGAACCAAGAATCATTCTGTCTAGAAGACCTTGATCAAAATTCAATTTCATCACATCAATATGAACTTGCTCAATCCCAATCCTTGGACAAATTGGCTAGTTTTAATTTCAATGAGATTGAATTCGATTGTGAATGTGAACCCGATCCCCAACTTTGCGATTCAGTTTCCATTTTCGAATCTATGTTGACTCCGGTATCCTTACCCAATTTGGACAAATTTTCTGAGCCAACATTTATTCCCGTACCCATAGATCATGAAATTAAATCACCCATTTTTGATGATCATCATATTGAACTTGACCAATTTCATACTTTTGAAAGTCCCATTGATAAATTGGCAAGTTCTCATTTTTATGAGATTGAACCTAATGAAATATGTGACCTAGATTCTCAAATCTATGATCAAGTTCAAATTCTCGAATCATTATTGACTCCTGTTTTGTTACCCGACTTAGGTAATATTTTAGAGTCAGTTTTGATTCCCACACCTATCATTCCCGAACTTGAATCACTAATATTGAGTCACATTCCATTGTGGGAAGATGATTGTGGACTTGAGTTTCAACTTCTTGACTTGGACACACTTCTTGAACCAAGCTCGACTCCTGAACCCTTACTTGATTTAAGTTTCTTTCCTGAGTCGGTATTCGTTCCTGAACCTATCATTCTTGAGTCCAAGTCAACCATTCTACCAAGTCACATTCTTTTGTTGGACATAGGTATAGACCATGCCTCTGTGATGATTTTTCAGGACTGGTCATGTAAAGGGAGTAAGTTTCACGAGAGGATCTTCTATGATCCTATTCATTCTGGGGACTGTAAATATGTAAATAAAAAAGAGGTCAATAAAGGTAGGTCCCGTGAACTACCACATTATCTTGATTGGGCTGCCTTTCGTGGACCAATTAGACCACCACCGGAACCACCACCTTGAGGTAACTTCTGCCTTCCCTTCTTCTTTTTCATGCATATATGCATTCATTCATACATTGAGGACAATACATGAGATAAGTGTGGGGGTATGTTAGTATAATATAGTTAGAAACTAACCAAAATTTTGCTAATTAAAAAAACAAAAAACAAAAAAACAAAAAAAATTATAAAAAGGACAATATTTTGACTTATCTTTTGAAAGAAATCTAAGTTAGTCTTAAGAATTAGGAAAATCATGATTAGGATTTCTAAAAACTTGGTCAAAATAAATAAATTGTTTAAATTTTAGGTATAGGAGGAGAAATTGAATAATTAATTAGTCTTGATTTTTACCTTAATGAAATTTGCATACCTAATGCATATCTAGGATTCTAAGACAAAGACCCTTGTGCCTCATAAAAAAAAAAAATTATCAATCACTAATTAAGCTGGATACATGTGCCTCAAGAAGCATAAGTATTCATGCCTAAAGGTGAGTAAATAAAATAAAGTCCTTAGTTTTGGGGCCTAGTTCACTCGAATTTGAGTCCGCGGGGTGTTTTCTCACCTGGTGCCCTAAAGCCAACTGGTTTGGGAGTCATCGACTTTAAGTTCGCTACATGGGTGGATTAGAAAGCCTAAGGAAATTAAGGAAAAATTACTTATATATGTACTAACACATCTAATAGTCAATTAGTTAGGTATGAGGGCCTCAAGAAGCCTTGATACTTACACGAAAGAAAATTAGATGAGTTATACATATCAAAAAAAAGTATATATAAATAAATAAATAAATAAAGAGGCATGAGAGTCCAAGTTAAGGAATTCCTAGTATAAATTCATAAGGATGCATATGATTTTTGGTAACGAAAAAGACTATATTAGAAATTCAATTTTAAATCTTACTTAAAATGAAACAATTTACTTTATAAAGACTAAGTTTAAGAATGAATAAAAATGATAATCCTAAAAACTTATAGACTACTTAGTCTCTTCAAACATATTTCAAATATTTTCCTTTTTATGGATTTTGTGGGTGCAACCCGCTGAAAACCCTCACGAGACAACACTCGTCCTCTAGGGTAAGCTAGAGGTTTAACGGCTTATTGCACATGCTAAGTGCAATCGTGATTCCTACGAAAGTGAGTTAGCTAGTTTAGTTTTTCTTTTTCTTTAATTTTTACTCGAGGACGAGCAAAAAGATAAGTGTGGGGGTGTGATTGGTAGTGAAAAGTGCATTTTTATCATCATATTTACCATCACATTTTCATATTTATTCATATAATTCTGCACATTTACTAATATTTTATGATTTATTGTGTGCAGGCCTTGAATTCTTATTTTAATAATAAATAAAGCCTAAAAAAAGCCCAAAAGCCCATATTCAAGCCCAAGTGCAAAAGTGTAAATATTAATTGTCAAAATTGCAAATACACAAGGGCCAAAGTTGCAAATACAAAGAAGAGGGAAGGATAGACTTCTATTCAACCCTAAAAACTTGCAGATGAGGGTAAAAGCCAAAGAAGGAGAATTTAAGATCACAAATTCGTGGATAAAGGATTTGGGATCTAGGTAACTTGATTCCCAAGTTATATCCAAATCCAAAGATTAAGAGCCAGGATGCAGCTTCCAGAAGGAAACGACCAGATGGACGGACCAGGAGAAGCCACGCGCCAAAGCGCGTGGCCAGCCGCCACCACCAGGCCGCAGAAACGCGGCCCAAGCCGCGTTTCCGCGACAATCCTGTCAAATCTAGATACCCGTTTTCGTGGAGGACTTCAAACTGGACTCTACTACCTTCTGCTCTTATAAATACCCCCTGCAGTGCAACCGAGAAGAGCGTCCAGAGGCAGAGCCAGAGGGCCAAATCTAGGGTTTTAGGTTTTCTTCTTCTAGTTTAGATTTTCTTTTCTCTTTTGTAATTTCTATTTTTCCTTTTTGTAAACTGAGAGGAGATGATGTTCTCATGGAGGAAGGAGATCTACTTGTACTGAGGGTGACAATCGGTGTAAGTTTTGCTTTTCCTCCATTGTTAAATAAATCGAATCGAGGTTCGTTCTTTTTTATTATGTTATGTTCTTTTATTCTTGTTGATTTTTGTGTATCTCAGTTTTTGTTTTCTTCTATTGTTATTTCTCTTTAATGTTTTGTGAACCTTGAGATCTGATTGCTTCGAGACTGCCTAGCCAAAGAAGAGCACTTGATGGCCTATGGAGATGAACAATCCTTCTTTAGATTGTCTTTTCTTTTCATAGTGTAGGTAGCGAAGGTGGACGATCCTATACGCCATACTTGCACGCCTTCCAAGACAGGGTAAGTCGTCGCGAACAGATCAAAGGTAAGCAAGGTAGAAGAGGTTTGTACGTGTTATAGTTTCTTTCTTTTTATTTTTTTAGTTTAGATCTCACACTACCATATTCTCAATTTCTTTTCTTCACTTCCATTGTAAATATCACTTCTTCTTCTCCATCTTCTTTCTTTCTAACTTAACATTAAAATAATAAAAACTTTAGAGATAACTTATTGACAAAGCTTCCATCGCTAGTCCCTCCCAGAAGATCACGACCCGCATAGCCACTGCTATCGCGAATTAGAATTGAGAACCTTGCACAACTACTTCTAAATCTAACATCTTTATTTTTGTGTGCAGGTAAAAATATCAATCAACACTAACCCATAGTCCACTTGAGAAATTCTCCAATCGACTAAGTTCTTCTACAAAAATATCCCAACTTTCTGTTTATTGTCTGGCATCAGAATTAGTCGACTTCCCCTAAAGTATAGTCGACTAACCCCTTCTATAGTCGACTAACCTTGACTATGTAGTCGACTAAAAACAGTTTTTCAGAAACTTGTTATCCGCATCAGTCTAGGTATAGTCGACTTACCCCATATATTAGTCAACTAACCTTTGAAAATTTTGCTCTTCTAGTCGACTAACTCTCCTACCCTAGTCGACTAATAGCAGTTTCTGACTGTTGTGCAGTTGGTGATTTCTAGTGTTTTATCCAACATTTTAAATTTCAAATTTGAATTGATAACTTCCCTACCTGACTATAGATTTCAGCTATAAATAGGGATGTTGTCCTAGGATCAATTCACCAATTCAAATCTCAAGTTTTCAGCCTAAAAACTCTCTTCAAAATTCTGTTTTTCTGTTTTTCTGAAAACCTATTTCCACTTTCTGTTTCTTCACCAATTCCTACTCTATTGTGAAGATTTCTGAAAGTCCATCTATAAGAGACCTTGTCCACAAGCACATTCAGATTCAAGGCTTATAGGATCAGTTGTAATCATTCAAAGAGGAGCATTGTACAAGGGCGTCTTCTTGGTATAGAAGAGAAGTTGCATAAGGTATTTTTCTTTTGGTTGTAAGAGGAGTTGTACACATTTGGTAAAGGGTGTTTTGTCAAGTGGTGTACAAGGTATTGGTTTTGGGTGTATCTAAATCAGAAAGGAAAATCTCAAGCGGATTGCTTGGGGACTGGACGTAGGTCACAGGACCGAACCAGGATAAATCTCTAGTCTTTGCGTTTGCATTTTTCTGAGTTTTTATCTTGTGAATTTTTATTTCCTGCAAGTAGTTTCATTTAAAAATTTATAAACACTATTCACCCCCCTCTAGTGTTTGTGTTGCTTGAATATAGATCCTACACATACATACATACATACATACATACATACATATATATATATACATACATACATATATATATATATACATACATATATATATATACATACATATATATATATATATATATATATATATATATAATATATATATATATATATATATATATATATATATATATATATATATATATATATATATATATATATCACGGAGGAAGGGACCGAGCGAGAGTTGGTAGGAGGGGGAAGAGAGTATGATTATCATATATTTTATATAACAGAGGAAGGGGCCAGGCGAGAGCCGGTAGGAGGGGGAAGATGGAAAATCTCATACTTCATTTATGATTTTGTATATGCATATAAATAATGTATGGTTTGTACCCCCACTAAGTATTATGTGTGAATGTAGAAGTGTGATGTGATATTGTATTATTGAATTACCTGAACAGATAAATTATATTCATAGAGGTGCGATGTGATATTAGAATATTGTATTATCGAGACAGATAACTATTATAACGCCCCGATTCTGTGGGTACGGAGACGTTACTATGACGTATATATGTAGGTCAAAAAAATCTTCAATGCTAAGCATCAGAACTGGCAATAATCAGTGTAAGAAAGTATGTGGTGCATTATACATTCCAACATATGAGTACAATTATAAAGTTATCACAGGATTTGGCACAATATTATAAGAATATTACATCACCGATAGGCGCAAATGCGAGAATACAAAGAGATATATAATTATGAACAGTACAAAAGATGCTCATGAGTTACAAAAGGAAAACTCGGGAGACGAGCAAGGGGCCTAGAATGATGGGGTCTCAGACGGTCTGCTGAAAATTCACGCTTCCTCTGCGCATTTCTGATCAGCAACCGGAAGAATTCGCAAACTTCAAACTCTGAGATCTGAATGTGCACGTCAAGGGAAGTTGGAACTCCCCAATGAGTGGTGTGATGAATGTCAAGTGGTGTGCAGGGATAAGCACAAGTGTATCGATAAATCTGAGTCAAAGAGCATACATTTGAAAACCGTGTTATGAGCATAGGCATAGTGGAGCAGGTAAGAAGATAGTAAGTAAAGTAAAATACTAAAACCAGTTATATAAGCCCAAATTATCAATTTGTGAGGTTAGCACATTGAAGGAATAATCCAAACAAGAAAACCCTCATATATATACCATATATACCTCACGTCACTATCCTGAGTTTATATAACCTGAGTTGTCTCCTAAACTAAGAAAACAACATAAAAACTGATAAAACCGATAACTGATAGAAAATTGATAAAAAACTGACAATACCGAATACAAGCTAAACCAGCTGTACAAACTCAGTTTACGGCTTCATGAGACAAGTACGTCAAAGGAATAATCTAAATAAGAAAACCCTCATTTATATACCTTATGCCCCATGTTACCGTAATCCGAGTGTATGCAACCCGAACTGCAAAACGAACAACAAATTGTTGATTAGCACTTTATTATTATTATTCGTCTGACCCATATATCTAAATATATGTACAAGTGTACGTTCCATCCTACATACATCCATATATGAGTAAGTCGAGATTGTTATTGAAAACAGATGATGAAATAATGGGTTATGTTTACAGTGGGTCCCGTACATTATGACCTAGGATGTTCCGGTGCTGACCCGGAACCTATCGCTAGGCAAATAGGAGCTGGGTCTTATATTATGCCTATTCAGGAATATAACAGGAGGTAGGGAGTCAGCGCTCCCCTTGGACACCTAGAGGCCCTCAGGTAGATATGGAAGTTGAGGTTGCACAACATACATAATACCATTGTAAACATATTCACTACTTGAAATCCATTAGTTTACCCCTTATCTGATGTAGGTTGGCCTTTTTATAGTTTATTATTATGCAATAATCATATCCGGGAATAGCAGGAGCAGGAGAGGTTCACAAATTATAGGAGTACATAAGTACTAGAAATACAGGTCACTGTATATAATACAGGATAACAAGGCAGGATTCTCGAAATATAATAATCACAAGCCAAGTGGTAGTATATTAGGTGGATAGATGATATCAAATAGGTGTCAGGTGATAACAAGCAATAGTCAGGTAATAGCATGCAGAAGTCAGGTGTCAAGCAACGCCATGACAAGTAATAAGCACAGTAGTATCACTATCGTATATAATGATAATGGAAAATAATAGATTGGTATGAATACAGGAAAATGGTATCGATACAGGAGATCGGTATGAACACAGAAAAACAGTACCGATACAAGGATCGGTACAAATATAAGAAAATAATATAGTTTTGAAAAATAGTATAAATACAAGTTTCAAACTCTTCACAACCATCAAGAAATGGATAATAGTTGAATTATAAAGCAGGCAAGCGGGCAAGCAAGCCAGCAACATCCAAGCGAAGCAAAACAGTGCTGGGAATAAGATCAGCGAATAGAGTTTTATCACCAAAGCACTGGTGTAACTCAGGAACGACTTGGCTTAAGATGTGAGGCTAAAATCTGACAGATGTTAAGTGAAAAAACGCTGAGCGCTAAGCTTCCTTTCCAGGCATAGCTAGAAAGTTCAGAGAACTTTAATAAACCTCGGAGAGGTTAAGCCCAAAAGCTGAGTATATACCTGCAGGAGATGTTAGTACCATGCATTTCATATGCATATATGATTAGCAGGCAAGAGAAATGACAAGCGAGTGAACAATCAAGTGAAGCAAGACAAGCTAGAGTGAGGCTAGCTACAGTGCTATAGGCTATCACGCTTGGCGTAGTTACCGCTCATGACGACGCCATGATAACATATAGCTATCGCTCACGGCGTAAATACGCTTGAGCAGAGTTAGTAAGAAAGTGTTGTGCGCTAGACTCGTCTACCAGGCGGAGCATGAGAGCCCGGAGGCTAGTGTAAAAAACCCAGAGGCTGAATGACCACGAAGGGTTGGCCATGCATGGTATAAAAGCAGAAATAAAACACATCACAGACATGGTATATGTACAAGAAATAAACTACCCTAGTACAAACATTCATCACAGGCATATACATGTACAATCCTGGGTACTCGGTCACATACAAATACAAGGGCACAACCCAATACAAAATATGAATATAAATTCAATCAAAAATGAATAAAATATATAATCAACCCGTCAAAGCGGGGAAACCCAACGTGAGGCGAGGACACTCGCCTAAAAATCTTTGAAAAATCGCTATAAATTTGAAATCCTTGAAACTCATGCATGTATAACAATATATATATTAATATATATAATATTTCATGAGAGAGAGAAGTTAGAGAGAGAAAAGTTCTAAAGAGAGCTAGAGAGAAAGAGTTCTAGTGAGAGCTAGAGAGAAAGAGTTCTAAAGAGAGCTAGAGAGAGAAAAAGAGAAAGAAACAGAATTAAAAGGAGAGAGACAGATGTGAGAGAGAGAGAGAGACATGAGAGTGACAGAGAGAGAAACATGAGAGAGATAAAGAGAGAGAGTTTAAGAAAGGGTGTGACAATGGGGAAAGGAAAGAGAGAAAAGAGAGAAAAGAGAAGGAGAGAGGAAATGAAATCAAGAGATAGAGAGAGATTTGCAGGGGGGAGAGAGGAAAAGAGAAAAAAAGAAGGAAAAATAAAAAAGGAAGAAGAGAGGGGAAGCAGGGCAGCAGCCCCTCCTTATGCAAGCAAGCAAGGGTCGCGCCCTGGCCGCAGGTGCATGACCAAGGGGCACAGGCTGGTCTCTCACCGGCACAGGCAGCCCAGGAGAGGTGGGGAGAGGGTGGAGGTGGAGTTAGTTTGGTGAATTTGGTGATGGAGTAGAAGTTGAAGGAGGGTGAAATTGGGGGGAAATTGTTGAAATTGGAAGCGATGAAAGGAAGAAGAGGAGTATGGGAGTGGTTGTGGGTGGATGAGGTAGTGGGAGTGGTGATGGTCATGGTGGATTTGGAGAATTTGGAGGTAATGGTGGTTTTGATGAAGAAGAAGGTGGAGATGGTGTTGTGGGTGTTGGAGATGAAGGAAAGGGGAAGAGTTACAGGGATAGAGGGCGTCTGAAGTTGGTACTTGTCACCATCCACGGTCACCGGCCAGGCTCACCAGAGGTGGTGGAGGAGACGTGTCGATGGTTGATGGAGAAGAAGAAAGGGAGATAGAGTGAGAGAGAGAGTGAAAGATTAAAAAGAGAGTGTGAGTGAGATTTAAATAGAAAAGAGAAGGAAAAAAATAAAAGGGGGCCCAGGACCCTCGCATCCAGGGGCTGGGGAGACTTGTATCGGGGCTGGACCCGTATGCAGTTCTAGGTTGGAGAGAGAATAAGTGGGGGAGAAGATATTTTTTTGGGGGGATTGTGTGGTGGAGAAAGAAAGATAAAAAAAGGGAAAAAAAGCAGAAAAGGAAAAAGAAAAATAAGTTGAGGAGAAAATTGGAAAAGAGAAAAAGAAAAGAGAATTAACTCGATAAAACTCCAGAATTTGGGAAAGTTCAAAAACACTGGAAAAACCTGAAAAATGAAGTAACTCGGAAAGATCTTCAAAAATTCTCAAAAATAGAGAATATTATTTTAAGGTATATAGTGAAATCGGTTTCCAAAAATTCTATCCCATTTTCAAATTTAAAATCCTAAAATCTACTTGCGACATCGGTTGACACAAAGTCGGTCGAACTTCGGTAAATTCAGAAAAATCTCTAAAAATGCACTAAGGTTGAAAATGTTATTTTAAGAAATAATATGAAAGCAAATTTTATAATTTAACTTTTTTTGTAAATTAAAAAACGTGGAATCGACCAGCAATACTGGCCGACACCAAATCTAGTAGAATTTTGATAAATTTTAAAAAATCTCTAAAAATGTATCTAGATTGAAAATATAATATAGGATATAATATGAAATCAGCTTCTCAAAATTTAACTCTGTTTGTCATTAAAAATCTAAGAATCGATCAGCGATACTGATCGACATCAGTTTTGGAGATTTTATAATTTAATCCAAAAATATTCCAGAAATCATGAAAAATCTAAAATATTAGAAAATAATGTTTGAAACCAAAATCAGTCAAATCTGACTATTAAAAAGGCAAAATCGATCAGTACACTGGATCGAGTCCCCAGTACAGACTTGGGTTGATTTTGAATCCAGGAATGTGGATCAAAACATCATACGATATTATAAATAATCATAAAATAAAATTAAATATGAGAGAAAATCAAAAGAATATGATCAAAAAATCAGAATACATATCTAAGTATGCATTCCAGAAACAGAGTGTTATATTCTCCCCAACTTAAAAAAATTTCGTTCTCGAAAGTTCGATAAAGGGAAGATGAACACAAAAAGATTGGGACAAGGGTTGTACCAATTATGATATGAATAACTATGGATAACCCACATAACTGACTGATCAATGACCTTGAGACCTAATGACTCCTGCACTTCCCCTGTCATATAAAACTTTGAACGGTACCATATTAATACAGATCTGATAACTGTTAATAAGAGAATGTGTTAGATGAAGGTAATTAAGAATCTAAATGGTCTGATTGGACTGCTCAGTCTGTCTGAGAATGATGAGATAAATTGAATATAAAAAAAGCCCCTAGACTTCTCTGAAGACTTTAATGAAATCGCAATCTGAATCTCGTGTCTCTGTTCAACACAATAATAAATGAAATACCGTGTAACTGAACTATCTTTCTCATATGGTTATCTGCCAGAACTTCTAAAGACTGACTTACACTGGATTTATGAATGAACTGACTTTGAAACTGGCTAAACTTTAACTGTTCTAATTTTGCTAAAATTGTCTGAGGTCGCTTCTTTCTGAAACGATGTGACCCAAGAATATAATACTTACCTGTTCAGAACCCATACTTACACTGATGGACGTGAAGTTGTTCCTAATGAAGGGTCTGAAATAAGATTATAAATGTTCTGTCTATTCCATATTATTTTGGAAGTAGATTATAATATCATAGGTAAAGGAAGCCCAATAAAGTGATCACAGATAAATGAAAAAGAACCGATAATAACAAGTTCTGAATGCTAGACGTCAAATACTCTGAAAAGCATAACTAAAACTTTATAGTAACGATCCTCTGGATGATAATCCATAAAAACTGCTGGGCGTTGAGGCTCTGAAGAATACGGTCAAGAATTCATACTAACCAAAATGAGCCATGAATGACGTCTTCTAGATATCAGCTTTACGGTAGATCACTTCTGAGAAATATCTGAGTTCTGTGAAGTTGATAGAAGAGGTTATGATCATTTCTAGAATAACATAGAGTGCCATGGCTTTATCTGACAGAATTTCTGAATCTGAAAAATCGTTTTACACTGAAGACTCTCGTATAATGATACAGTCTATCTGATTATATAAGTAATAACTGCCCCACTTTCTGTATTGGTTCTAACTTTCTGTGCTAATTCCTATAGAATGTCCATATAAATATATGTATATATATATGTATATATATATGTATATATATATATATATATATATATGTATACATATATGTAGATATATATGTATACATATATATATATACACACACATATATATACATATATATATATACATATATATACACATATATATATAAGAATAGAATATGAAGCCAAAGAATTGCCCGTATAAGATAACACGATGCACTAGAATCAAAGAATATCAGAATAGGAGAAATGTGAACTACATCTGTCCTGTCATTACCTCATTAGTCTACCCAGATTTTAGGTTGGTATAAAGGCTAAGAAATTCAGAATAGGGAAAATGAAAGAGTTACGTGAATCAAAGGAAGGACGATCAAGAAGAAATAGATAACTCTGCAGTTTTAGTTAGATTGTATAATCAGGACTCATGCACATCAGTTGCAAATTACATTACCATTAATTTGCCGGCTTGTTGTACTGTGAATGTGAGAGTATAAGCTCTGGTACCTGAAATACACCTAGAGGGGGGGTGAATAGGTGTGATTGCTAATCTAATGATCTTTTTAAAACTTAGTATGATGAATGATGTAACGATCCTCTCAAAACAAGACTAAGAGCCGAATACCCCGTGAGAGGTTCTGAACTCCTTCCTCCCAATTCCCCTTTAAATAGGTTAGAGGTGCGCAATGCAACCTTGTTGTATGAGATTATGATCGATCAAGGCAAGATATGATGGATGAATGGTGAGATGCACACAAGTATTACAAGCTTGAAATAAAAGCACAAATAAAGAAACAAGATCACAAGCAAGTAATTGAAAGCAATAAAGTGCAAGAGAATTTAAAGACAAAATTGACGCAAGGCAATCGCAAACACAAGAAGTTTGTTTCGAGGTTCGAGCCACCGCTCTACTCCCCGCCTTCACCTCCGTGAAGGGTTTCCACTATCCACCGAGGACGCCTTACAATGGTCTACCGAAGACCGGAGCACCAAGCTCTTACAATAACCTCTACCGAAGAGGTGTCTCCACAAGAACAAGGATCACAAGAACAATAGTGATCTCCACAAGATCACAAAACTCTTTCCAAACTCTTTTACAATCTCTCACTCTTTTACAACTTCTCTATAGTATGAGTAAAGGATTTTTGGCTCTATGAAGTGTAGTGAGAAAAACTTCAGTTGTAGAGTGATATTAGCAATTAAACACAACTGAAAAACAAGCTTAAAAGGAATTGGAATTGGAAGCTTTGAAAACTATTTTTCTTCTCCTTTGAAAAACAATGAAAATTTGGGATTTTTCTTGGTAAATAGTAAGGACCCATTCCCCTCTATTTATAAGGAAAGAATAGGTTAAAAACAATTTCTTTACACCTAATTTGGCCTGAAAAAGGTCTCCAACAACTCTCAAAAAGTCTGTTAAAACAGAAAATAAAAACAGATTTCAGAATTGCACCAAAGAGGAAAGAGCCGTTGGGCTCTTGCAGGCGTAGCGGTCGACCGTTTGCCCTGTTGGCAAAGAGCCGTTGGACTCCGGTCGACCGCTCGGTCGACCGTTTCCTTCAAAGGAAACACAGTTTCCTTAAGGCGGTCGACCGCCCGGTCGACCCAAACAAACCGAGAGTGGACCTGCTTACAGTCGGTCGACCGGGGCCGTCGACCGACAGACGTGCACAAACGTGCACGTCCTGGCACTGGCGCCGGTCGACCGGGCGGTCGGCCGGTCAGCCTGAAATAGGGAAAATCAGTATTTTTCTGACTTAGGAAAATTTTGTAAAATAGTTTTGGGTTTGAACAATCTTAAGTATCATGCTAGTAGGGGTATATGCACATGATCTAAACATGTTATTTATTTTTTAAAACTTAAGATCATGTAAATATCTACTAAGGCATGAGACAAAAATTAAAACATGAAAACTTAAAAACTTCACATTTTAGCAAAAACAAATTGTGTATGTGTATCCTAGAGCCAAATATCCAATACTCAAACTTTAACATTCTATTCTTACAATGATTCTAAAGACTTCAAGTTCTTCAAGAGGGGCTTTCTCCATATGATCTACAAACTTGCATCTTGAGCCCAAATTGAGTTGACTTGAGTCCAAAGCACCTTCCTTTAGGGAAGAACTCCTCTAGTTGAGATAGAATCCTGAAACAAACTTAAACAACAAACAATATTAGTACAAATAACTAATATGTTTTGTAATCATCAAAACACACTAAAAACGGGTGATTGTAACCTTGGGCCAACAATCTCCCCCTTTTTAATGTTGACAAAACATATAAGTTATTTTAAAAAATGGAAGAAGAGCTTGGAAAGCTCCCCCTCAAATAATGCTATGTAAAAAAATGACTATGCGTACATGAAGTAATGAAGTATTGAAAAACACATGTTTTGTCAAAACTTTAAATACCAAAGGGGTTAAGGGTTAGCAACAAACAAAAACAAACAAGCTTTAAATACCTTTTCTCCCCCTTAAACTTATACTTTTTCTCCCCCTTTTTGTCATACATCAAAAAGGGTTAACCAAAACAAAATAAAAGTTTTTCTTTAAGAATTCATAATGCAAACATTCAACTCACCACAAATAAAGGAGAATCTAGCATAATCTAATGGTTTAGTAAAAATATCGGCAAGTTAAAAATCGGTGGAAACATAATCAATGTCAATATCACCTTTCTCATAATGATCTCTAAGAAAGTGATACCTAATGTCAATGTGTTTGGTTTTACTATGTTGATTTGCATTCTTTGTCATGTGAATAGTACTAGTATTATCACAAAATATTTTAACATGATCAAAGTGTAAATCATAGTCAAGGAGAGTATGTTTCATCCAAAGAACTTGTGCACAACAAGCTCCGGCTGCAACATACTCCGCCTCGGCGGTTGATAGGGCTACCGAATTTTGCTTTTTGGAAGACCAAGATACAAGACAATTACCTAGGAATTGACATGTTCCACTTGTGCTCTTCCTATCTACCCTACAACCCGCATAGTCGGCATCCAAAAAACTCTTCATATCAAATAGTCCGGTTTTCGGATACCACAAACCCATTTCAATAGTGCCCTTAAGGTATTTAATTATGCGTTTTACCGCTACTAAATGAGACTCCTTAGGACATGATTGAAAACGAGCACAAAGACAAACGGAAAACATGATATCCGGCCTACTCGCCGTCAAATACAATAAGCTACCTATCATGCTACGATAAACTTTAATGTCTACACTTTTACCTTGTTCATCCTTATCAAGCTTGGTAGTTGTTGCCATGGGAGTTTTGCTCACTTTAGATCCTTCAAGCTCGAACCTTTTGATGAGTTCCTTTGTGTACTTGGCTTGATTGATGAAGATCCCATCCGTCCTTTGCTTGATTTGGAGTCCAAGGAAATAGTTGAGCTCCCCCATCATAGACATTTCAAATTCATCCTTCATGCATGATTCAAAAGCTTGGCAAAGAGATTCATTAGTAGAACCAAAAATAATGTCATCAACATAAATTTGCACAATAAGAATATCTTTTTCTACATGTTTTGTAAACAAAGTTGTGTCAATTTTACCTTTCTTAAAACCATTTAAAATCAAAAATGAAGAAAGTCTTTCATACCAAGCCCTAGGGGCTTGTTTTAAACCATAAAGAGCTTTATCTAATTTAAATACAAAATCCGGATGTGTAAGATCAACAAACCCGGGGGGTTGTTCAACATACACCTCCTCTTCAATAAAACCATTTAGAAAAGCACTTTTAACATCCATTTGAAACAATTTAAAATCTTTATATGAGGCAAATGCTAGTGTCATCCGTATGGCTTCAAGCCGTGTTACGGGTGCAAAGGTTTCTTCAAAATCGATTCTTTCGATTTGAGTGTAACCTTGGGCAACTAACCTAGCTTTATTCCTAACAGCGTTACCCGATTCATCCAACTTGTTCTTAAAGATCCACTTAGTACCAATTGTTGGTCTATCGTGGGGCCTAGGAACAAGGTGCCGAACTTGGTTGCGCTCAAATTGATTGAGCTCCTCTTGCATGGCTAGCAACCAATATGAATCGGCCTCGGCTTCGAGGACGTTCTTGGGTTCAACATGTGAAATAAATGCATAATGTCCACAATAGTCATGAAGTTTAGAGCGAGTGGTTACCCCTTTTGATACTTCACCTATGACGAGGTCCTTGGGATGATGAGGATTGTATCTCCAACTCTTTGGAAGTTGTTGAGTAGGCTCCACTTCATTTGTTTGATTTTCATTTTCTTGAGCCTCTTCTACTTTAGCTTCACTTCCTTCATCATCCTTTGGCTTGTCTCCCATAGTAGTAGTATCCTCCAAGGTCACTTTCTCTAAGCCTTCATCCAAAGCATCTATTTCTACAACATTCTTAATAAACAAGTTAGATTCTTCAAACTTAACATGTATAGATTCCTCAATAGTCAAAGATGATTTATTGAAGATTCTATAAGCCTTACTTGTATTAGAATACCCAACAAAAATTGCCTCATAAGCTTTAGCATCAAAATTTTCTAAATTATCTTTAGTATTTAAAATAAAACATTTGCATCCAAAAACTTTGAGATATGAAACATTTGGTTTTCTAGAAAAGTACATTTCAAAAGAAGTTTTTGAAGTATTTTTACACAAGAAAACACGATTTGATATATAGCATGATGTATTTACGGCCTCGGCCCACAAATAATGTGGTAGACCATATTCACTTAGCATTGTCCTAGCCATCTCTTGTAAGGTTCGATTTTTTCGTTCAACTACTCCATTTTGTTGTGGAGTTCTAGGACAAGAAAGTTCATGCTTTATTCCATGTTCTTCACAAAAAGTGGTAAAGGGTAGGTTAATGAACTCACCTCCTCTATCACTTCTTATTCTTACAATAGAAGTTTCTTTTTCTTTTTCAACTCTTTTCTTAAAGGTTTGGAAATACGAAAATGCTTGATTTTTATGTTCAAGAAAGAAAACCCAAGTAAACGATAAAAGTCATCAACCAAAACAAATGCAAATCTATTCCCACTTAGACTTTTGGTTTGAGTAGGGCCAAATAAATCCATGTGGATCAACTCCAAAGGACGTGATGTCATGATATCCTTAATTGACTTGAAAGAAGACTTAGTTTGTTTCCCAAATTGACATACGTCACAAACTCGGTCCTTTTCAAAATTCAAACAAGGAATACCTTTCACCATTTCCTTTGTGTTAAGCCTAGATAAATGGTCAAAAGAAATATGGCCTAATCTTCTATGTCACAACCAAGAGTCATCATCGAGGGCCTTTAAACAAGTAATATTACAAGACATATTTAACATATCAATCATATAAACATTACTTTCACGAAAACCGGAAAATACACAAGCATTGGAAATTCTATCAATTACTTTGCAAGCTATATTATCAAAAACTACATCAAAACCTTTATCACATAATTGACTAACACTCAAGAGGTTATGCTTGAGGCCGTCAACTAAAACTACATTTTCAATTAAAGGGGATGTGCCAAGTTTTACATTACCGATACCGATGATTTTACCCTTGGCGTCATCTCCGAAGGTGACGGTGCCACCTTCATGGTATCTTGATAGGGTTGCAAAGTTGTTGATGTCCCAAGTCATGTGCCTTGAGCAACCACTATCAAGATACCACAATCCTCTACGTCGTTGGGCTTTGGAAGGTACCTACATCATTTAACAAATTCGTTGATTTTGGTACCCAAACTTTCTTGGGTCCTTGGAAGTTAGTGTTTCGAACCCAAACATTATGATGAGATGCACTTAGTCTATCATAGCAAAAATTGGCTAAGTGCCCTTTCCGCCCACAATGTGAACATGAGAACACTCTACCATACATGAATGCATGATGTGTGTGTGGAGTGTGAGCATGTGTGTGTGAAGTGTGAGCATGCCTTGGGGGTTTGCCACGATGTAAAGGTTGTGTGGTATGAACATGGGCATGAGCATGGTAAACATTTTTCTTAGGGGCTTGTTTCTTAGGAAACATAGCCTCTAACTTCTTTTTATCAAATTCACACTTTTCAAAATAATTCCTAATGAGTCTATTCTTTCTTTAAGCATGGTAATTTCATTTGTGTCAACTTGTGGGGACTTCCCTTACACGAAATCTTATACTTGTCAAAGTCTTTTTGGGTGGAAACAAGAGTGGAAAGTAATTCATCCTTTTCTTTAGAAATAGTAAACACTTGTTGATTAAGGGATTCATTTTCCTTTTTTATTTTTAGATACTTTTTCTTAAGAGAGTCATAGTTATGTGAAAGTTCTATAAAAGCTTCTCCTAATTCATCCATGGAAAGTTCATCATCAAAAAGAGTGGAAGGGGTTACCTTGCTTGTGCCTTCATTTGCCATGAAGCACATGTTGGCGGTGTCAATTTCCTCCTCGAATTCGCTCTCGGAATCCCATGTTGCTTTCATTGCCTTCTTCTTGTAAGGCTTCTTGGATGTGGAGGGCTTCACCTTATCCGGACAATCCGCTACGATGTGTCCCGATTTTTGACAATTGAAGCACACGATCTTTCTTTCTTCTTTGCCTTAATGCCATCTCCTTCTTCCTTGAAATTTTGCCTTGTTGTACATCCTCCGGACGTTCTTCACAAGAAGTGAGAGCTCTTCGTCATCTTCTTCTTCATTATCTTCGTCGGAGTGGGTGGTTTGACTTTTGAAGGCTATAGTCTTCTTTTTGGAAGGAGCCATATCCTCCCTTGCTTTCCTCTCCATCTCATGGGTTTTGAGGTTCCCAATGAGACCTATGAGCTCCATCTCTTCTTTGTCATTGAGTTCCTTCAAGGTAGTTGCCTTTACTTCCCATGAAGGAGGAAGAGCCCGGATGATCTTTCTCACCTTTTGATCATTATCAATACCATCACCTAGAGAAGAAAGTCCATTAGTGATCTTAGTAAATTTTGTAACCATATCATCTATGGTTTCATGTTCTTGCATGCTAAAGTTCTCATATTGGTACCGAAGAAGGTCTATCTTAGCCCTCTTCACTTGTGAGGTCCCCTCATGTGTAACTAGCAAATGTGTCCAAATTTCATATGCGGACTTGCAATGAATCACTCTAGCTATATCATCATCATTAAGGGCTTGAAGGAGTGCATAATGAGCCCTAGCATTGGCATCAAATTCTTTGGTCTCTATTTCGGACCAAGTAGATTCATCACCGGGCGGTGCACTAAAGGGTTTGGTCACGGCCTTTGCAACTCGACTACCTAGAGATTGCAAGAAAACGGTCATCTTAACCTTCCATATGGGAAAGTTAAGTCCATCAAACTTAGGGGGTGTCTTGATACCATTGGCCATTTTTACTATGTGAGTATGAATGAAATGATTAGCAATATTAGGATCTCTCTAAGGTTGTTAAGCCAAATCCTAGAGTCCAAGCTCTGATACCAATTGAAATACACGTAGAGGGGGGGTGAATAGGTGTGATTGCTAATCTAATGATCTTTTTAAAACTTAGTATGATGAATGATGCAACGATCTCTCAAAACAAGACTAAGAGCCGAATACCCCGTGAGAGGTTCTGAACTCCTTCCTCCCAATTCCCCTTTAAATGGGTTAGAGGTGCGCAATGCAACCTTGTTGTATGAGATTATGATCGATCAAGGCAAGATATGATGGATGAATGGTGAGATGCACACAAGTATTACAAGCTTGAAATAAAAGCACAAATAAAGAAACAAGATCACAAGCAAGTAATTGAAAGCAATAAAGTGCAAGAGAATTTAAAGACAAAATTGACGCAAGGCAATCGCAAACACAAGAAGTTTGTTTCGAGGTTCGAGCCACCGCTCTACTCCCCGCCTTCACCTCCGTGAAGGGTTTCCACTATCCACCGAGGACGCCTTACAATGGTCTACCGAAGACCGGAGCACCGAGCTCTTACAATAACCTCTACCGAAGAGGTGTCTCCACAAGAACAAAGATCACAAGAACAATAGTGATCTCCACAAGATCACAAAACTCTTTCCCAAACTCTTTTACAATCTCTCACTCTTTTACAACTTCTCTATAGTATGAGTAAAGGATTTTTGGCTCTATGAAGTGTAGTGAGAAAAACTTCAGTTGTAGAGTGATATTAGCAATCAAACACAACTGAAAAACAAGCTTAAAAGGAATTGGAATTGGAAGCTTTGAAAACTATTTTTCTTCTCCTTTGAAAAACAATGAAAACTTGGGATTTTTCTTGGTAAATAGTAAGGACTCATTCCCCTCTATTTATAAGGAGAGAATGGTTAAAAACAATTTCTTTACACCTAATTTGGCCTGAAAAAGGTCTCCAACAACTCTCAAAAAGTCTGTTAAAACAGAAATTAAAAACAGATTTCAGAATTGCACCAAAGAGGAAAGAGCTGTTGGGCTCTTGCAGGCGTAGCGGTCGACCGGTCGGTCGACCGTTTGCCCTGTTGGCAAAGAGCCGTTGGACTCCGGTCGACCGCTCGGTCGACCGTTTCCTTCAAAGGAAACACAGTTTCCTTAAGGCGGTCGACCGCCCGGTCGACCCAAACAAACCGAGAGTGGACCTGCTTACAGTCGGTCGACCGGGGCCATCGACCGACAGACGTGCACAAACGTGCACGTCCTGGCACTGGCGCCGGTCGACCGGGCGGTCGGCCGGTCAGCCTGAAATAGGGAAAATCAGTATTTTTCTGACTTAGGAAAATTTTGTAAAATAGTTTTGGGTTTGAACAATCTTAAGTATCATGCTAGTAGGGGTATATGCACATGATCTAAACATGTTATTTATTTTGTAAAACTTAAGATCATGTAAATATCTACTAAGGCATGAGACAAAAATTAAAACATGAAAACTTAAAAACTTCACATTTTAGCAGAAACAAATTGTGTATGTGTATCCTAGAGCCAAATATCCAATACTCAAACTTTAACACTCTATTCTTACAATGATTCTAAAGACTTCAAGTTCTTCAAGAGGGGCTTTCTCCATATGATCTACAAACTTGCATCTTGAGCCCAAATTGAGTTGACTTGAGTCCAAAGCACCTTCCTTTAGGGAAGAACTCCTCTAGTTGAGATAGAATCCTGAAACAAACTTAAACAACAAACAATATTAGTACAAATAACTAATATGTTTTGTAATCATCAAAACACACTAAAAACGGGTGATTGTAACCTTGGGCCAACAGTACCACCATGTAATGCCCAGATCCCGCGGGTATAGTGACGTTACTGCGACATATATACGTAGGTCGAAAATACCCTCGCATATATACACTAAGCATCAGTATAGTAAGATCAGAGTATGAAAGTACGTGGTGCATTATACATTCCAACATATGAGTACAATTATAAAGTTATCACAGGATGTGACACAATATTACAAGAATATTACATTACTGATAGGCGCAAATGTGAGAATATAAAGAGATATACAATTATGAACAGTACAAAAGATGCTCACGAGTTACAAGAGAAAAACTCGGGAGACGAGCAGGGGGCCTGGAAGGATGGGGCTCCAGACGGTCTACCAAAAATTCACGCTTCTTTTGTGCATATCTGATTAGTAACCGGAAGAATCTACAAGCTTCAAACTTCAGAATCTGAACATGTAAGTCCAGGGGAGTCAGAACTCCCCAGCGAGTGGTGTGGTGAATGTCAAGTGGCGTGCAGGGACAAGCACGCGTGTATCGATATATCCGAGTCAAGGAGCATGTATAAAAAATTGTGTCATGCGCATAGGCATACAGGAGCAGGTAAGAAGGTAGCAAGTAAAATAAATATAGTAAAACCAGTTATATAAGCCAAAATTATCGATCCGTGAATTTAGTACGTCAATGAAATAATTCAAATAAGGAAACCCTCATATATATACAATATATACATCTCGTCATTGTATCCTGAGTTCATGTAACTTAAGTTGTCTCCTAAACTAAGAAAACAGCATAAAAACTAATAAAATTGATAAAACTTATAACCGATAGAAAATCGATAAAAACCGATAATACCTAACATAAGCAAAACCAGCGTACAAACTCAGTTTACAGCTTAAGATGCGAGTTTAAAATTTATCCGAGTTTTCCTAGGCGTGTTTAGTGGTAAAACAATGGGTTATGTTTATAGTGGGTCTCGTACATACCAGGACCATGACCCAGGATGTTCCGATGCTGACCCGGAACCTGCCACTAGGCAAATATAAGGTGGATCTGAAATTATGCCCATTCAGGAATATAGCAGGAGGTAGCGAATAAGTGCTCCCCTCGTACACCAGGAAGCCCCCTCAGGTAGATCCGAAAGTTAGAGTTGCACAGCATACCTAATACCACTGTAAACATATTCACCACTTGAAATCCATCAGTTTTTCCCTTACCCGATGAAGGTTGGCCTTTTTATTGTTTATTATTATACAATTATTATATTACAGGAATAGCAGAAATAGGACAGATTCACGAATTATAGGAGTACATAAGTACTAAAAATACAAGTCGCTATATATAATACAAGATAGCAAGGCAGGATTCCCAAAATATGATAATCACAAGCCAAGTGGCAGTAGATTGGAGTTTTATTTTACATCATTTTATATCACATTACCATGCATTTTTTAATAAAAATAGAAATTTTAATTGTTACCTCTCTTATTTTGCAGATCTATTCTTTAATGGAGAAGAAGGCCCAAATCTTAGATTTTTCAAAGATTTTAAAGAGTTCTGAGGAGCCCAAATCAAGGAAGCCCAATTCTGTAATGAACCAGGGAATATTCTCAAGGTTCTAGAAGTTCCAGCTGGGCACCGCACTATAACAGAATGTCAGAGCGATCGCTGGGGCAACGGCCTAGATTCTGCCGCGGAAACGCGGCTCTGGCCGCGTTTCTATGGCAAATCTTTGGCCGTTCATCAAGCGATTGATCCTATGACTACAATTGGTAGCGATCAGCTCCTGAGGCCTATCTAAAGACCCTCAGGGTCTCTGCAGAGAAAGGAGGAGAGGATAGCTAGTATTTTAGGAGAGAATTTAGGATTTCTTTAGCTTTCTCTTAGTTGTCTCTTGTATTTTTCATTTATCCTTTTAGATTTAGAAAAAAGAGAGAGTATGAGAGGGTTTTTGTAATTGAAGAATGATATTCAAATACAAAGGCTCAAGTTCTCCTTTCTTTAATTTTCTTACTCTATTGCTATTTACTTTCAAGCTCTTTATTTCCTTGCATTTATTTTACTATATCTTCTTACTTGCTTTTCTTTTCTATGGCTAACTAATCCCTAACATGACTAACTAATTTCTATTACTACTAACTACTAACTCTGGGGTGATGCTAACTCATATGACTCATTGGATGTTTACATTTCTAGTCTTGTATCTAACAAGTCTTTTTATTCCCAATAAAGATGACTGTTGTTTCTAATCGTAGTGAAGGCTTTGTTATTGATTGAAGCTTAAACCTGCACACAAATACAGAATTTTAGAACTTAAAAATAGAGATGTGCAAGTGCTCAATTCTACCGCGATAGCAAGTGGCTATGCGGGTCGTGATCCACAAGGAGGGTTAGCGATAGAAGCGTTCAAGGTTTGTATTGAAATTTTTGTGAAGAAAAATGAAGGTTCTTCTTTGTTTGAAAAAATGAAAATAAAAAAGAGTTAGGTTAAGTTAGAAAGAAAGCGATAGATGAAGAAGGTGGAGGAAAATGGAGAATGATTATTTACAAAGAAATGGAAAAGGAGTGATGAAAGAAATCGTGTTGGTGATCTAAACTAAGAAATAAATGAAAAGAAAGAAGATTAGAGAAGTACTTACCTAGTTTGGTTGATGACTTACCTAAAACCCTTACATGTTCTACCTTTCTTCGGAGGCGTTCAACGCATAAGCCATAGGATCGAGCTCAGTCCCCATTCGCATTATATCATCAAGACGAACAAGAATGAAGTAATACGGATCTTGAGGAGGAGAACGTCATCATGAATTATCGTTGGCACTCACAAAAACATTGTTATACTTATGCTTCTGGATTCACTTGCATTCTCATCAAAACTAAAAGAGGTGAAGTAGAAAGAAGAAGAAGAATAATAAAAGTAAAGATGACATAAAAAATATTACCTTTTATTGCTTGCAGAAACGATGGAAGAAAGGAGGAGGATACATCGGTGTCACTCTCAACATAAGCCTCTCTCTCTCTTACTTACATGAATCTCAATCTAAACTAAGCTTACATACAAATTAAAATTACATAAAAAGAAAACAAAACCTATACTACAAGAATGAAAACTGGACTAAATCCTATCTCTGCATGGTCGTCCCTGGAGGCTCTGAAAATCCTAGTATTTATAGGCAAAACCCAACCTACAGGAGCGTATGAAGATAGGGGGAGCAAACGCTCCCCCTAACTCCCAAACAGAGCCGCGAAAACGTGGCTTTGGCCGCGTTTCCGCGGCCTGGGTGTGGCCACCTGGCCACACCCTGTTGGTGGAGCTCCCCAGTTTTCTCATTCTGGCTTTTTCTTCAGTTAGATTTCTCGTTTAAGTCCGAGATTTTGACGAAACGGCCTTTTCCTTGGCTTCAACCGATCGATTCAGGGAGGATTCTTCTCAACCAATTTTTAACCTCTCTGATTTTGCCCTGATTCCTTGGTTTCGAATTTATTCTGATTTAAGTCAGGATTTGGTGGGCTTTGGGCTCATTTCTCTTCACTCTCCTTTAGGAATGGGCCTGCAAATAAATTAAACATTTAATTAGAAAAATGCAGAGTTTATTCTATAATAAGTAGGAGAATATGATATTAAATGTGCAATATTAGTGACCAATCACACCCCCATACCTATCTTTTGCTCGTCCTCGAGCAAAACAACTAAACTATACTAAGAATTATTAGACCACTTTTGCAGGTCACGCGATTGCACTGAGCATGTGCAACAAGCCGTTAAACCTCTAGGTTTTCCCTAGAGGACGAGTTTTGTCTCGTGAGGGTTTTCAGTGGATTACACCCACAAAATCCATAAAGAAAGAGAAACAAGAGTTAGAATTTTCGAAAAGTATTTTGAAAGAGAAAAATATTTGAAATATAATTGTAAGATTTAAGTAATCTATAAGTTATAGGAAAATCGAATTTTTCATTCCTAAACTTAGTCTCTATTCAAAAATTTATTGTCTATCAAAGTAAGGAGTCAAATTGTACTTCTCATTCAGTCTATTACTTTTCCCTAAGTCATATGCACATTGTGACTGTGAAAATTTTGACTAAGGGTTCATTAACTCTAACTCTTATGCCTTATTTATATATATATATTTTTGGTATTATTCCTTAGTTCTATTAGGCTTTCTAATCTGCCCATGTAACGAGCCTTTAATCGATGACTCCCAAACCAAACGATCTTAGGGCACCAGGTGAGAAAATACCCTAAGGACTTAAGGACTCGAGCAAACAAGGCCACAAAACTAAGGATTTTATTATTTGAACTCCTTTTAGGCGTGAGTACTTATGCTTTATTAGGCACAAATACCCAGCTTAATTAGAGGATTTTATATATTTTTTTCTCAAACTTATCTAATCATCTTTCACTTAAATACTAAGGCTTGCTTAGGCCAAAGCACCTAGCTAATCAATAATTAGATTTGTTCATCTTTCATAGATATTTTTTTCTTTTTTTTTTATATATAAGGCATAAGAATCTTTGTTTTTGAACCCTAAGTGTGTAAGTGTATGAAGTGTGCATATTTCATTAAGGTAAAGATCAAGACTAAATTACTTTGACAAATTATCTTCATAACTCTAAAAATCAAACAAATAATCTTATTTTGACCAAATTTAAGAAATCCTAATTTTGATTTTTCTATTCCTTAAAATTGACTTAATTTCTTACAAAAAATATGTCAAAATATTGTTTCTATTTTCAAAAGTTTTTAAAAGTAAAGAAAATGTTTATTTTTTAATAAAAAGAAAAACCTAAGTTATGTTAGAACCCTCCCCTACACCTATCTCATGCATTGTCCTCAATGTATGAATTAATGCATGGATGCATGAAAAAGAAGATAGGGAAGGAAAATACTACCTTAAGGTGGTGGTTCCGGAGGTGGTCTGATTGGTCCACGAAATGCAGCCCAATCGACTTTTCGTGGAGTTCAGAGGAACCCACCAAAAATCTCTCTAATATAACCCATTAAAATGATGCATCCATATAGGATTTTTATTAAAATTTAACCCCATCTAATTTTCATATTTTATAATTAATTTCGGAGTCAAATTTGTCAACTGCCTTGTCCCAAAATGGAGTGTGAAAAGATAGAATGATTGACTTGGACTCAGAAAGTACAGGAACTAATACCGACTCAGGAAGGTGACTTAAGTCAAGTAAAGGTTCAGGAGTCGAAATTGGTTCTGGAAGGGGGTCCAAGTCAAGAAGTTGAAACTCAAGTCCACATTTATTTTCCAACAATGGAATGTGACTTAATATTGGTGATTCAAGTTCAACAATGATAGGTGTGGGAATCAAAACTGACTCTAAAATATTACTCAAGTCCGGTAACAAAACATGAGTCTATATTGATTCGAGAATTTGAACTGGATCACAGATTTGAGAATCTTGATCACATTTCTCATTGAGTTCAATGTCATAAAAATGAGAACATGCCAATCTGTCAATAGGACTTTCAAAAGTATAAAATTGGTCAAGTTCAATATGATTATCAAAGATGGGTGATTCAATTTCATGATGAATTGGCACATGATCCAATGTTGACTCGGGAAAGATATTGAAATCAGGAGAAGACACCGGAGTCATTATTGAATCAGGAAGTAGAATTGAATCACTAAGTTGAGGTTCATGATCATATTCATTTTCAAGTTCAATTTTAGAAAAGGGATAACTTGCCAAATTGTCAATATAATTTTCAAAATTGGAGTTTGGGCAAGTTCAAATAATTGTTCTGAAATGGAACCTTGATTTCCAAAACAACTTGACTCTTCGGCTCTAACAGAATGGTTAGTGACATCAGAACTGGTCAAACGGTGGGAACGTAGAGATTGGACCATCATATCTATATCACGATTACGAGCATTTTTAGCCCGAGTTATGGCTTCAAGCATCTCTTCATAATTGATAGGTTTATTATTTTGATGAAAAGATGAAGTATTGTCTTGGAATTGGTGGTGAAATTGTGAGTCCATCAGATTTTGTGATTTTGTTTGGACTCACGCATACTCATTTCCAAAATTGATGGCTTTCTATTTTGACTGGTGGAACAGAGTATGAATTGTGGAACTATTGTGGACTAGGCGGATAAGGAGGACAAGTTGGGTGAAAATTAGACTCGGGGGAGGTGAATCCCCACTGACTCTGTGAAGAGTTGAAATTATTCTGGAAATTATGGTTATAAGATTGGGGGCATGTGTTATATTAATTCGGATAAGACCAATCCGACACACTAGGTTGGTTAAAGTTATGATATGCCGGGTTGGTAATAATCGAAAAAGAGGTCGGTGTGTAATATGGATTACTAATTAAATTGAAAAAATTGTTCTTATAAGCCATATCATACAATAGAATACAAACAAAGAAAAAAAACAAACAAATAAGCAAACAAATAAAAAGAAAAAAAATTCTAAACTAAGTTAGGGTAGACCTATGACCTAGACGACTCCTAACTGGTTAGACTGTCCACGGGAGGTATAATGTAGACTTTGACCACAAGCTAATCAGCCAGGTCAGGGCAAGATTGGTGGGAGGTTATCCGTCAAAGACGTCCTTAATTAAATAACCACCAACCTTCGAGTTTTCGGCCTTAATCCCTTTCCTAGACACTGATTTGGCAGGAGTCAAATTTTAACACCTTTCCCCCTTAGGATAATCTCCTAATTGAGTCCGAGATGTCCCTAGAGCCAACGTCTACTCATTTTTAGTTAGGCTCGGGTTAGTGAGTGCTTGGAATCTGATTTTTGGGCCAAAGAAGGGTGATTAAATCCCCACCTTATCTTGTTATGGGGTGGTGCCCTTAAGATCAGTTTGTACAAGTATACAAGATATGCAAACAAGATTCACTCAAAGCGATGTAAATCAACCAAGAGATGAGTCCTATTCTAAATGCAATGCGAACGTACCTTGCTCCAGCACTCTTCAACAGTAAAGTAAATGAATTGAAAAGACACGTGCCTAAAATGCAAACATCTAATCAATTTTTTTTAACTTTTTCAACAAAGTTTTACTGTGGTTTATTAGCAGGCTTCTAGTGATGGCATATAAGAAATAAAGTTTGCAGAAAATTATAATTTTGCAAAGCAAGCAGCCCTGCAAAAAAGTCAGTTAGTAGTGAACTCTTCCTTGCCGCGGAAATGCGGCTAGAGCCGAGCAAACGCGGTAATTCAGAGGGTACTTGGTCTCTGTTTTCTAGAACAGAGGCCCAAGACCACTTATATGTTACTGCAATCTTTTTTCCTGCTTTTCCTGCCCTATAACCTGTAACAGAGAAGAAAAATTCGTTTTAGTTCTAAAAATTCAATAAAAACCGTTACCCTCCCCGGCAACGGCGCCAAAATTTGATTGAAGCTTAAACCTGCACACAAATACAGAATTTAGAACTTAAAAATAGAGATGTGCAAGTGCTCAATTCTACCGGGATAGCAAGTGGCTATGCGAGTAGTGATCCACAAGGAGGGTTAGCGATAGAAGCGTTCAAGGTTTGTATTGAAATTTTTGTGAAGAAAAACGAAGGTTCTTCTTTGTTTGAAAAAATGAAAATAAAAAGAGTTAGGTTAAGTTAGAAAGAAAGCGATAGATGAAGAAGGTGGAGGAAAATGGAGAATGATTATTTACAAAGAAATGGAAAAGGAGTGATGAAAGAAATCGTGTTGGTGATCTAAACTAAGAAATAAAAGAAAAGAAAGAAGATTAGAGAGTACTTTCCTAGTTTGGTTGATGACTTACCTAGAACTCTTGCATGTTCTACCTTGCTTCGGAGGCGTTCAACGCATAAGCCATAGGATCGAGCTCAGTCCCCATTCGCATTATATCATCTAGACGAACAAGAATGAAGTGATACGGATCTTGAGGAGGAGAACGTCATCATGAATTATCGTAGGCACTCACAAAAATATTGTTATACTTATGCTTCTAGATTCACTTGCATTCTCATCAAAACCAAAAGAGGTGAAGTAGAAAGAAGAAGAAGAAAATAAAAGTAAAGATGAACATAAAAAATATTACATTTTATTGCTTGCAGAAACGATGGAAGAAAGGATGAGGATACATCGGTGTCACTCTCAACATAAGCCTCTCTCTCTTACTTACATGAATCTCAATCTAACCTAAGCTTACATACAAATTAAAATTACATAAAAAGAAAATAAAAACCTATACTACAAAGAATGAAAACTGGACTAAATCCTATCTCTGCATGGTCGTCCCCTGGAGGCTATGAAAATCCCATTATTTATAGGCAAAACCCAACCTACAGGAGCGTATGAAGATAGGGGGAGCAAACGCTCCCCCTAACTCCCCAATAGAGCCGCGAAAACGCGTCTTTGGCTGCGTTTCCGCGGCCAGGGTGTGGCCAGGTGGCCACACCCTGTTGGTGGAGCTCCCCGGTTTCTCGTTCTGGCTTTATCTTCAGTTGGATTTCTCGTTTAAGTCTGGGATTTTGACAAATGGCCTTTTCCTTGGCTTCAACCGGTCGATTCAGGGAGGATTCTTCTCAACCGATTTTCAACCTCTCTGATTTTGCCCTGATTCCTTGGTTTCGAATTTATTCTGATTTAAGTCAGGATTTGGTGGGCTTTTGGGCTCATTTCTCTTCACTCTCCTTTAGGAATGGGCCTGCAAATAAATTAAACATTTAATTAGAAAAATGCAGAGTTTATTCTATAATAAGTAGGAGAATATGATATTAAATGTGCAATATTAGTGACCAATCAGTTATCCCGTCCATATGATTCATGTGTGTCTCATTTAGAGCCTTGTTCTTTAACAAAAGCCTTGACGGAACATGAAGACGGATCACTTTAGTATGCTAACACTTATTGTGCTAGCTTTTTATTTCATACTAGCTTGCTATGGCTTTGATGATTTAATGAATCTTACATTATTGCTAAGCATATCTAAAGTATGAATTTTTAAGTTCAATTCTTATGAACCTATTGGGGCCGATGATCTAAGGAGGCCACCTAGCCAAGCTAAGATGAGAACATCTCCACAATTTGGGATAACTCATTGACTTGTCAAAGTAAGATGGACAATTGCCAATGAATCTATATGAGGCACAAGTCACCCAACGAGATTAGTAAGTTAGTAGTGTAGAATGTTAGTTAGCCATGATTTTCTTTCCATCAAATTTAAAACTCTTTTCTAAAAACTTTCTTTTACAAGATCCATTCTTTCAACTTCACCGTTTTCATTCCGTTTTCCTCACTTTCATTTTTCTTTTCTTAAACACTACAAAGATTCTTCATTTCTTTTTTACTTTGTTTTTTTTTCTGATTTTGATCAAAGAAGAACCTTCATTTTCTTCTCAAAAACTAAAACATAAAGAACTGTGAACGCTTCCATCGTAAGCCCTCCCTGCGGATACGACCCGTTATAGCCTTTGCTACAAACGGTAATTCGAAGGAGAAAAGTAATTTTACACACATGTTCAGAGTTTGAACATTAGCAAAAGGACTTAAACGGTTTACTCTAAACTCTTGCTCAATCCATTTCCTCTTTTCGAACAATTTTTGATGCCGTTGCCGGGGAGGGCGATGGTTTTTGTTAAGATTTTGGAACTAAACGAATTTTTTCTTCTTTGTTGCAGGTTACAGGTTGTGAAACAAGAAAACAAGTATTACAGTAACACATAAGTGGTCTTGGGCCTCTACTCTAGAAAGCAGAGACCAAGTACCCTCTGAATTGCCGCGTTTTCTCGGCTCTGGCCGCAGATCCGCAGCAAAGAAGAGTTGACTACTGACAGTTTTTGTTACATGGTTGCTTGCTTTGTAAAATATAGCTTGCTGTAATATTTGTTTCTTGTATGTCATCACCAGGATCCTGTTAATAAATTAACAGTAGAAAGTTTGTTGAAAAATTTAAAAATTGATTAGACATTTGCATTTTAGGCACGTGTCTTTTCAATTCATTTACTTTATTGTCGAAGAGTGCTGGAGCAAGGTACGTACGCATACCATATAGAATAGGACTCATCTCTTGGTTGATTTAATCGCTTTGAGTGAATCTTGTTTACATATTCTGTACACTTGAACAAATTGATTTTAAGGGCACTACCCAATAACAAGATAAGGTGGGGATTATATCACCCTTTCTTAGCCCAAAATACACATTCCAAGAACTCATGATTGAGCTATAACCTGCACACAAAAATACGAAATTTCAGAACTAAGAATGAAAAGTGCAAGTTACTCAATTCTACTGCAATAGCAAGTGGCTATGCGGGTCGTGATCCACAAGGAGGGACTAGCGATGGAAGCTTTTTAGTAAGTTCTCTTTTAGGCTACAAAGTGTGGTTAAAGTTCTTATTTAGTTCTTTAAAAGAAAATGAGAAAAATTAGGTTAAAGTGAGTTAGGGAGAAACTGGTAGATTGAGAAGGTCCGAAAATGAAAAATGGATTATATACAAAGAAATTGAAAAGGGTGATAAAAATGGTTAGAGATTGTGATATTGAAACTAAAGAATAAAAGAAAAGAAAGACAACCTAAAAATTACTTACCTCTTCAGTACTCATATACCTTGAATCCGTTGCGACGACTTACCTTGTCTTTGAAGGCAATCAAGAATGGTGTCTAGGATCTTCCCCATTCTCGATCTATACTACGAATAAGAGGGCAAACTATATTAGCAAGAGAAGGGTTGTTCATCACCATAGGCCATCAAGGGCACTTCTAATGGCTAAGTAGTCTCGAGACTATCAGATTCTCTTAGATTGCAACACATCAGAGGAGAAAGAAAATAAGAGTAAAGAAAGAAAAAGAAACTTTGATTCGATTCAAATAACAATGAAAGAAGAGATCACTTACACTGGTGTCACTTGCAGTACAAGCTTGCTCTCATTCCTTCATGAAAGTCGTCTCTCCTCTCAGTTACATAAAGAAAAGTAAAATTACATAAAAAGAAAACTAAAAACCTAAGTTACAAACTACAAATTATTCTAAATTCTATTCTCTGCTTGGTCCTTCCCCTTGCCTTTGAGATTGCAGGTATTTGTAGAAGAAATACAGAGGTTAGAGGAGTATGAAGATAGGGAAAGCTGGCTTTTCTGAATTTGAATCCTCCCCTTATCTCCAAACTTGATTTGAGGTGGATGTTTAGTTCTGATCTGCAGTTTGTTGGCGTGTTGATTGCTGAATATCACCTATCAAATGATAGAATTAGAAACAATGATCAACATAAGAGTTGTATCCCTGTAAGTCTGCTTTCTAGATCATCTTAAATCATTAGATTTGAGATTATGTAGCAAACGTTATGAATCAAATACTAAAATGTATCCAGTCAGAATCTGAGTCAAACGTGCTTCATCTCATCCGTTGATCTTCTCTCTATCCATTTATCTCTCTGTATTTGATATTATCCTCAATTGATCTTTAGCTAACCAAAATGGATTTATAGAAATCTAAATTTTATCGATTTCTATTTGGTGTTATCTTTTTGATTTGCTCTGATCTTCAGCTGAACATTTGCCCCAATCCTTGATTTGTTCTAACTAGATCTGGGATCATCCTCAGCTAACCAAATAGATCCACTTAAATCTGATTTTAACTGGTATTTATTTGGTTTAATCCTCTTTCTCTTCATTATTATCTTCTGCAAAATAAATATTTAAGACAAGGAAATTAGCAGATTTATTACACGATAAATGTAGAAGTGTAATGAAAAGAATGCAAAATATGTGTACGATCACATCCCCACACCTATCTTTTGCTCGTCCTCGAGCAGAACAAAAAAACTAAATCAAAAATTATTAGACCACTTTCGCAGGTCACGCAATTGCACTGAGCTTGTGCAACAAGCCGTTAAACCTTTAGGTTTCCCCTTAGAGGACGAGTTTTGTCTCGTGAGGGTTTTCAGTGGATTACACCCACAAAATTCATAAAGAAAGAGAAACAAAGAGTTAGTATTTTCAAAAAGCATTTTGAAAGAGAAAAATATTTGAAATATAATTGTAAGATTTAAGTAATCTATAAGTTATAGGAAAACTGAATTTTTCATTCCTAAACTTAGTCTCTATTCAAAAATTTGTTATCAATCAAAGTAAGGAGTCAAATTGTACTTCTCATCTAGTCTATACTTTACCCTGAGTCATATGCACCATCGTGACTGTGAAGTTTGACAAGAGCTCTTTAATATTAACTCCTATGCCTTATTTATATTTATTTTTAGTGGTATTTATTCCTCAATTCTATTAGGTTTTCTAATCTGCCCATGTAATGAGCCTTTAGTCAGTGACACCCAAACCGGACAGTTTTAGGGCACCAGGTGAGAAAAGACCTCTAAGGACTTAAAAACTCGAGCAGATAAGGCCACAAAACTAAGGTTTTTATTTATAAAATGTACTCCTTTTAGGCATGAATATTTATGCTTCATGAGGCATAGATACCCAGCTTAATTAGAGGATATATATATATATATATATATATATATATATATATATATATATATATATATATATATATATATAAACTTATCTAATTATCTTTTGCATAAATACCAAGGCTTGCTTAGGCCAAAGCACCTAGCTAATCAATAATTAGATTTGTTCATCTTTCATAGATATATTTTTTTCTTTTTTTTCACTCTTTTTTTTTAATAAGGCATAAGAATCTTTGTTTTTGAACCCTAAGTGTGTAAGTGTCTGAAGTGTGCATATTTCATTAAGGTAAAGATCAAGACTAAATTACTTTGACAAATTATCTTACTAACCCTAAAAATCAAACAAATAATCTTATTTTGATCAAGTTTAAGATATCATAATTTTGATTTTTCTATTCCTTAAAATTGACTTAATTTCTTACAAAAAATATGTCAAATATTGTTTCTATTTTCAAAAAGTTTTTTAAAAGTCAAGAAAATGTTAATTTTTTTTAATAAAAAGAAAAACCTAGGTTAAGTTAGAACCCTCCCCCACACCTATCTCATGCATTGTTCTCAATGTACGAATTAATGCATAGATGCATGAAAAAGAAGACAGGGAAGGAAAATACTACCTTAAGCTGGTGGTTCCGGTGGTGGTCTGATTGGGTCAAGCGTTACTACCCAATCAAGATAATGTGGTAGTTCACGGAACCTACCTTTATTGACCTCTTTTCTATTTACATATTTACAGTCCTCAGTATGAATAGGATCATGAAAGATCCTATCGTGAAACTTACTTCCTTTACATGACCAGTCCTGGAAAATCATCACAGTGTCATCATGGTCTATACCTATGTCCAACAAAAGAATGTGACTCGGTGGAATGGTTGACTTGGACTCAAAAATGATAGGTTCAGGAACCAATACAAACTCGGGAAAATCGACTTGGGGTTCGAGAGTCAGTTTTGGTTCAAGCGTTGAGTCTAAGTCCAAGAATTGATATTCACATTCTTTTCCCATCAATGGAATGTGACTATCCAAAATTGGTGATTCAATTTCAAAATCTATGGGTACGGGAATAAATGTTGGCTCAGAAAATTGGTCCAAATTGGGTAAGAATATCGGAGTCAATATAGATTCAAAGATGGAAACTGAATCACAAAGTTGGGGATCAGGTTCACATTCATGATCAAGTTCAATCTCATTAAAATGAAAACTTGCCAATTCGTCAATAGGTTGATATTGGTCAAGTTTAAGGCTTTGTGATGAAACTGAATCTTGGTCAAAATCTTCAAGATACCATGATTCTTGGTTTTCATCAATATGACTAGAAGTGTTAGGAATAGTCAAAGATTGAATAGGGAGAGTTTCCTTATTCCTATGCATGTTCTCCAATCTACTAATTCTTACTTCAATCATACCGAGTGGATCATTTTGACATTGAATCATGGTTTCCATACTCTTTTCTAAGTTGGCATATTCTCCTTGAAAAATAGAGTAAGGATCTGTGACTTGAAAAATTTTACGGGATTTTGAGTCTTCTAAAATTTGAATTCGTCGCTCAAGCTCATCTAAGGCTTCCATCCTCTTTTCCAGTCAATTAATTCTTCTAATGGTTGTCCGGGAGAAGGAATATATGAAGCTGGATGTTGGTAGGATATTTGACAATATGACTCGGGGAGTTGTATCCCCATTGACTCTGTGAAGAGTAGTGATGATTATTCCAATCTTGTTCATAGTATTGGGACTGGGGCATGTAATGATTCGAATAAGACCAATCTGGCACACTAGGTTGGTTAAAGGTATGATATGCCAGGTTGGTAATATCCGAAGAAGAGGTTGATCTGTATGGATTACCATTAAAATTGAAAAAATTATTGTTATAAGCCATATCACACAATAAAACACGAACAAAGAAAAAAAACAAATAAGCAAACAAAAATGAAAAATTCTAACCTAAGTTAGGGTAGATCTTTGACCTAGACGACTTCTAACTGGTTAGACTGTCCATAGGAGGTATAATGCAGACTTTGACCACAAGCTAATCAGTCAGGTCAGGGCAAGATTGGTGGGAGGTTATCCGTCAAAGACGTTCCTTAATTAAGTAACCACTAACCTTCGGGCTTTCGGCCCTTAATCCCCTTCCTAGACACTGATTTGACAGGAGTCAAATTCCAACACTTTTCCCCCTTAGGATAATCTCCTAATTGAGTCCGAGATGTCCCTAGGGCCAACGTCTACTCATTTTTAGTTAGGTTTGGGTTAGTGAGTGAGGAGATTGTTTGTGGGCTAAGGGAGGGTAATGACTTCCCCACCTTATCTTGTTTATAGGACAAGACCTTAGATCAATTTAGTGCAGTGTACAAGAAAAGTAACACTTAAGCAATGTAAACAATCTAAAAGTGTTCTTATACTAGATGCTATGCACACGTACCTTTGCTCCAGCACTCTTCAAAGTAAATAGAAAATGTAATGAAATAGACATGTGCCTAAATGCAAAGTCTAAATCATTTTAGCGTTTACAATCATCATTTTACTATTGAGGTTAGAAAGTAAATACAGTGAATCAAATAAGGAAATAAATGCTACAGATAATTAAATTGCGCAATTCAGCCAACCTGCAAAAAATACAGGTTAGTAGTTCACTCAGATTGCCACATGAATGTAGCAAATCTGAGGGCTTCTTGGCTCTGCTTTCTTGAGCAGAGTCCAAGGCCACTTATATGTCCACTGCAGCAAAGATTTCTTGTTGTCAAATCTGTATAAAAAACAAAGAAGAAAGTTAACCAAAAATGTAAGCTTTAAAGATTATCACTTACTGTCCCTCCCCGGCAACGGCGCCAAATTTGATTGAGCTTGCACCTGCACAAAAATATAGAATTTCAGAACTTTAAAATAAAAAGTGCAAGTGCTCAATTCTATCGCAATAGCAAGAGGCTATGCAGGTCGTGATCCACAAGGAAGGACTAGCGATGGAAGCTTTTTAGTAAGTTCTCTTTTAGGCTACAATTAATGGTTAAAGTTCTTCTTTAGTTTATAAAAGAAAAAGAGAAAAGTTAGGTTAAAGTGAGTTAGGGAGAAAGTGGTAGATTGAGAAGGTCAAAAAATGAAAAATGGATTATATACAAAGAAATTGAAAAGGGTGATAAAAATGGTTGGAGATTGTGATATTGAAACTAAAGAATAAAAGAAAAGAAAGACAACCTAAAAGTTACTTACCTCTTCAGTGCTCATATACCTTGGATCCGTTGCGACGACTTACCTTGCCTTTGAAGGCAATCAAGCATGGCGTATAAGATCTTCCCTATTCTCGATCTATACTACGAATAAGAGGGCAAACTATACTAGAAAAAAAGGGTTGTTCATCACCATAGGCCATCAAGGGCACTTGCAACGGCTAAGCAATCTCGAGGCTATTAGATTCTCTTGGATTGCAACACATCAGAGGAGAAAGAAAACAAGAGTAAAGAAATAAAAAGAAACTTTGATTCGATTCAAATAACAATGAAAGAAGAGATAACTTACACTGGTGTCACCTGCAGTACAAGCTTGTTCTCATTCCTCCATGAAAGTCGTCTCTCCTCTTAGTTACATAAAGAAAAGTAAAAATTACATAAAAAGAAAACTAAAAACCTAAATTACAAACTACAAATTATCCTAAGTTCTATTCTTTGCTTGGTCCTTCCCCTTGCCTTTGAGATTGTAGGTATTTATAGAAGAAATACAGAGATTAGAGGAGTATGAAGATAGAGAAAGCTGGCTTTTCTGAATTTGAAACCTCCCCTTATCTCCAAACTTGATTTGAGGTGGATATTCAGTTCTGATCTGCAGTTTGTTGGCGTGTTGATTGCTGAATATCACTTACCAAATGATAGAATTAGAAATAATGATCAACATAAGAGTTGTAACCCTGTAAGTATGCTTTTTGGATCATCTTGAATCATCAGATTTGAGATTATGTAGCAAAAGTTATGATTCAAATACTAAAATGTATCCAGTCAGAATCTGAGTCAAACTTGCTTCATCTCATCCGTTAATCTTCTCTCTATCCATTTATCTCTCTGTATTTGATATTATCCTCAATTGATCTTTAGCTAACCAAAATGAATTTATAGAAATATGAATTTTATCAGTTTCTATTTGGTGTTATCTTTTTTATTTGCTCTGATCTTAGCCGAACATTTGCTCCAATCCTTGATTTATTCTAACTAGATCTGGGATCATCCTCAGCTAACCAAATAGATCCAGTTAAATCTGATTTTAACTGGTATTTATTTAGTTTAATCCTCTTACTCTTCATTATTATCTTCTGCAAAATAAATATTTAAGACAAGAAAATTAGCAGATTTATTACACGATAAATGTAGACACCCCCATAACTATCTTTTGCTCGTCCTCGATCAAAACAAGAAGACTAAATTAAAAGTTATTAGACCACTTTCGCAGGTCTCGTGATTGCACTGAGCTTGTGCTACAAGCCGTTAACCCCTAAGTTTCCCTTAGAGGACGAGTTTGTCTCGTGAGGGTTTTCAGTGGATATACCCACAAAATCCATAAAGAAAGAGAAATAAAGAGTTAGTATTTTCAAAAAGCATTTTGAAAGAGAAAATATTTGAAATATAATTGTAAAATTTAAGTAATCTATAAGTTATAGGAAAACTGAATTTTTCATTCTTAAACTTAGTCTCCATTCAAAAATTTGTTATCAATCAAAGTAAGGAGTCAAATTGTACTTCTCATCTAGTCTATTACTTTACCCTGAGTCATATGCACCATCGTGACTGTGAAGTTTGACTAAGAGTTCTTTAACATTAACTCCTATATCTTATTTATATTATTTTTGGTAGTATTTATTCCTCAATTCCATTAGGCTTTCTAATCTGCCCATGTAACGAGCCTTTAGTCAGTGACACCCAAATTGGACAGTTTTAGGGCACCAGGTGAGAAAACACCCCTAAGAACTTAAAAACTCGAGCAGATAAGGCCACGAAACTAAGGTTTTTATTTATAAAATGTACCCCTTTTAGGTGTGAATATTTACACTTCATGAGGCATAGATACCCAGCTTAATCAGAGGATATATATATATATAATATAATATATATTAATATATATATATATATATATATATATATATATATATATATATATATATATATATATATATGAGAAATGTAAATAAGCTGACACAGGAGGCAACTCTCTCCTATGTCGCACTCAAAATCAATTTTTCGAGTGAATTTTCAAGATCCGACCGCACATTATCATCTTCATATTCTAAGATATATACATATAAAAAATCAAGTGATTTGAAGTTTGTTTACTCCATTTTCTTTGGGTTCAAACATTAACGGTTTTTTTAACAATAGAAAAAATGGAACGATTAGATCAATGAGTAAAAAACGAATTTCAAATCACTTAATTTTTTATATGTGTATATTTTAGAATATGAATATGATAATGTGCGGTCGGATCTTGAAAATTCACTCGAAAAATATGATTTTTGAGTGCGACATAGGAGGGAGTTGCCTCCTGTGCCAGCTGATTTACATTTCTCTCTCTCTCTCTCTCCTCTCTCTCTCTATATATATATATTATATATATATATATATATATTATATATATATATATAACTTATCTAATATCTTTTGCATAAATACCAAGGCTTGCTTAGGCCAAAGTACCTAGCTAATCAATAATTAGATTTGTTCATCTTTCATAGATATATTTTTTTGTTTTTTTCTCTTTTTTTTTAATAAGGCATAAGAATCTTTGTTTTTGAACCCTAAGTGTGTAAGTGTATGAAGTGTGCATATTTCATTAAGGAAAAGATCAAGACTAAATTACTTTGACAAATTATCTTCCTAACCCTAAAAATCAAACAAATAATCTTATTTTGACCAAGTTTAAGAAATCCTAATTTTGATTTTCCTATTCCTTAAAATTGACTTAATTTCTTACAAAAATATGTCAAAATATTGTTTCTCTATTTCAAAAAGTTTTTTAAAAGTTAGAAAATGTTTAATTTTTTTAATAAGAAGAAAAACCTAGGTTATGTTAGAACCTATGCATACATACCTTGTCTCCAGCTATCTTCAAAAATTGATTGCTTAAATGAAGGAACAACCAAAGAGTTTAAGAGATTTACCGTGTAGCTATGGCTAACGGGTCGTGTCCATGAGGGGAATGTGATGAAAGCTTTTCGGTGTTCCGTTTAATGACAATAATTGTGCTTGTTTTTTAATGCAAAAGAGATGGAAAGAAGGAGATGATTGAAAGAGAAATTGCAACTTTGGAGAAGACTTTGGAGAAGGTAAAATAAACGTTGAAAATTGTTTGGTTTGTTTTAAATATAGAGGAGAAGATCTGGGCTCACTAATTTTTATCAACTATGTACTAATCTCAAGGAAATTTGGGTTGCATCACTTTTATTATGAACTAAAAACCTTTAGTTTCTTTTAATGTCCAAGCAAAACAAATAAGATCATCTCATTTAAATCTTAAGCCCTTTCATTACAAATCATTAAGAGTGAATATTAACCATCAAGAGCGAAGAAGCAAGTATGGAATAAAACAGTTCAAAGAGATTTGTGCTTTAAAAGTCCAAGTTTAAAGTAAGAAATCCTCATGTGCTTTCAAGAATGAAGTTTTAGGTACTTTATGATTCAAAAAGTGTTGCTTTTTATGAAAATCAGTCAAGAGAGAGGTGATAGAAGAGATCCATTAGTGAGCCTAGAAAATGAATGAGCTACTCATTATGAAATGAAAACGAACAAGAGAATGACTAGTAAACTTGAACATACCGAATTCGAGTTGAGTTGATCAAGCGAGTAGAAGCTCCTTTGATTGTCACTTCAAAGATGAATTACACACTCAATTCCACTCTTCTCTCTGGTGTTTGCACTGAACTATAATTATAAAACAAATATAACTTCTATACTATCTAACAAAGAGCCTAAATCCTTAAAGAATAAATAAAAATTCTATCCTACTCTTCACTAAATTTCAGTACAAAACCCTAGCTTTTATAGGCAAAACCTGAGAGGGAAGGGAGTGAGGAGATAGGGGAGCAAACGCTCCCCTTATCTCCACCAACAAGCCGCGGATCCGCGGCTTGGGCCGCGGATCCGCGGCCTGGATGTGGCCAATTGGCCACATCCAGGTGGAGGGATGGTTGGCGTGGCTTGTGCTTCCTTTTGTCTTGTTGGATTTGCTGTTTCAGCTCCCTGATTTGACGAAACGATCTTTGATTTGTTGGCTTCAACTGCTTGATTTGGGAGGATTCATTTCAAAACCGGTTTTCAACCTCTCTGATATCCAAGATTTACCCTAATTCCCTGGTTTCTAATTTATTCTGAATTAATGGGCTTTCGGGCTTATTTCTCTGGCCTATCCCTTAGCAATGGGCCTGCATTTTATAAAGAACAATAGGACTTATTAATATGATTTATTAGATAACAGCATGAAAATGTGACAATATGTATCCAATATATGTGACCGATCACACCCCCACACTTATCTTTTGCTCGCCCTCGAGCAAATATCAAAACTAATCTTAATCAATTATTAGACCCTTTCGCAGGTCACTCGATTGCACTGAGCATGTGCAACAAGCCGTTAAACCTCTAGGTTACCCCTAGAGGACGAGTTTTATCTCGTGGGATTTCAGTGGATTGCACCCACAAAATCCCTAAAGAAAGAGAAAAAAGTTAGTGTTTTTTTTGGAAAGCATTTTGAAAAGAGAAAATATTTGAAGTATATTTGTGAGAGTTTAAGTAATCTATATGTTATAGGAATATTAAATTTTTCATTCCTAAACTTAGTCTCTATTCAACATGTCATCGATCAAAGTAAGGAGTCAAATTGTTTTTTCATCTAGTCTATTATTTACCCTGAGTCGTATGCACCATCGTGACTGTGAAGTTGACTAAGGGTTCTTTAACATTAACTCCTATGCCTTATTTATATTTATTTTTGGTGGTATTTATTCCTCAATTCCATTAGGCTTTCTAAATCTGCCCATGTAACGAGCCTGTTGGCCCAAAGGCCTTCCACTCTAGTTTTGATGATGATTAACTCATGTAGTTTGTGTACTAATAATCTTGTGATTTTAGTTTCAGTTTATTAATCAAGATATTAGTTGGTGTTTAGCTTCAACAAGATGAATTGGAAGCTTGCACATGTTGATTCAAGAGCCCGCGCATCAAGATCATACATTGCACTTGCTCGGTGAATCAAGAGTTTTTGGATCGAGCCGACTTGGAGATTGCGCTCTAGCTTGGAGATTGCGCTCTACAAGAAGACTTAGGTATCCATAGTTTTAGTTTTGGGTTTAGATCCTAATTGTAAAGATTAGAATAGTATGATAAGCTCAATTTCACAACACACACGTCTCATGTTTTGATTATTGGTTTTTTGTTTTTCGGTTTTAGGTTTAACCGATTTTGGTTTGCATGAATAGATATTATATCAAAACAAGTTTACATGATTTATGTATATTAGATTTGTTCTATATACATGCATGCTTCAACTCTTAGACAAACTTACTTTGATATACCTATTTCATGAGTTTTATATGTTTTGGTATTTACAACAAAACATATTTTTTGGACTTAATGACAAAAATCATGATATATATATGTTTCTTGTATATTGATTTTCTATTCATATACAATATGCTTCAAAATGTTTAAATATCATATTTTTGTATTTCAGATAGGTTTTGGACAATGTGTATTTTCTATTCAAAATCGAGTTTTAGAAAATACAAGTTTTGGTTTTTGATAAATATGATAAGATACAAAAATAGTTTTAATTGCTTGATATTTGAGTCAAACTTTTATCACATGTTTATATATCAATGCAAAATGCTAAAACTATTTTTGGGATTTTTAGTATTTATAAGAATTTATTTGACATTAATTTTCCTCATATATCAGACCTGACTTTTGTCTGCCAGGCTTGGCCGGTCGACTGGTACGGTCGACCGCACCAAAGAAGCCATCGACCGTTCCGGTCGACCGACGTGCACGGATACGTGCACGCTGGCTGACTCTGTATCCGGTCGACCGAAGCGGTCGACCGACGGAGAGCTGTTGGCTCTCAGGAATTCTCGGTCGACCGAGGCGGTCGACCGGTAGCCACAACGGTTCAGAATTTGACCGTTGGGCGGTCGACCGGGCCGGTCGACCGGCAGGGTAAATCTGGCAAATATTCTTAAACGGCTAGTTTTCTCTAAATTGCCTATAAATACCCCATTTGAGAGAGTTTTTCCTCTAAGAATTTTTGGGCTAAAATTTTCTATCTCTCTGGTGTTTTTGCTGCAAGAAAAAAATAGGTTTTTGATTCAAAGTGAACAATCTTTTGTGTTTTTGATTAGGGTTTGAAAAACCAAGAAAAGGGATTTTGGGAAAGCTTTTGTTTGAACTTCTATATCTTGATTTCATTTGTTTCCAAAGGTTTTTTCTTTGAGTTGCTGGTTTCATATCCCTTGGTTTTCTCCACACTTGAGCTAAAATCTACTATCTATATCTATAGGTTATTTGTGTGGAAAAGAAGTTGTTTGTGGTTGTTGTTGTGACCACCAAGTTGTAACCCAATCTTTTCTTAGCTTTGTGCTTTGGGTTGTATCCTCTAGTTGAGAGGTGATCCTTGTATTGGTTGGTGATTAGGAGTTTGTTGTATTGGTTTGTATATTTGCCTCAAGGAGGAGGTTTGATTGTTGGAGTTTGCCTCAGGGAGGAGGTTGTAAAGAGAGGAGTGTTGGGTACTCCTTGTAAAGGGTCCTAGGTGGACGAGCTAGTGGAAATCCTTCGTGTGTCGAAGGCGGGATGTAGAGCTGGGTGCTCGAACCTCGATAAACATATCTTTGTATTTGCGCTTGACTCATTGGCTCTCTCTACTCTCTCTTTACTTTGTGCCTTGCATTTATTTACATTGCTCATTCATATTTGCTTGGCTTGGTTGTGTGCATCACTTGTTGATAGCACTTGAGTGTAATTTGCAATTAATTTTTTAATTTCCGCATTTAGTTCATAGATTAGCATTGTCACCTATTCACCCCCCCTCTAGGTGACTTTTCAAATTGGTATCAGAGCTAGTGCTCCTGATATTTAGGTTTAACCACCTAGGAGTGATCTTGGTTTGCTAATCTTCATTTGCATTTTCATTTGCACTCATACTAGTTTGCACTCATGGCTAGCCCTCCTATGTTTGACCATTTAGATTTGACTCTTGGAAGGTTGACATGATTAGACATCTAAAAGGACTAGGACATTTATATTTATCAAGCCATCACCATAGAATCCCTCCCAAATAGTAGCAAGCATAAGAAGGCCAATGCATTAGCACTTAGAGCACTTAGAGCATCTCTAAATGATTTCTTTTACCCGTTTTTGATCACTATGATTCGGCTTTTGCAGTTTGGAGCATCTTGACGTCTCCCGAGCTTCCAAGGATAATTAACAAGATGAGGAGATCTAAAAGAGAAAGTCCGAAGAGCATGCCTCATGGTCCAAGGGAAGAACTCCCTTGAGGTACAATCGGATTCCATATTGATGATAGCTCTAGTTCCTATTGCCATGGTTGTTTTGAAGTTCAAAATTTAAATGTTGAACTTGCTTCTAAGCTTGAAAAATTATTGGAAAAACAT